>CACRXK020007354.1:0-23035 GCA_902702795.2 Paramuricea clavata
AAAGGTCCTTTCATTATAGAGGCGTTACCCTCTGGAATGATTTGGACATAAAGTACAAAAAGTTAGACTCCCTAAAAACTTTCAAAAACGAACTGAAGCGAAGCATGCTAGAACAAATATATAAGTAGATAATTTTACCTTGTTAAATTTTATACAAATGTCTTACCTTTTTACCTTAATTTAAATTCTAGATTCTAAAACTTGTAAATAGAACAACATTTATTTTTTGTAAATCAGTGTTGAAAATCCCTATTTAGGGAACACAATAAAGTATGTATGTATGTATGTGAGGAGAAAGGGAGGAAACTGTGAGCCACATAACGGCTGAGTGTAAAGCTTCGGATACACGAGCAATATTTTTGCTGCGATGGTTACGCAATGGTTGATAACAGCATTGCGTTGCCGTCGCACAAGGTGGCTACACCTGCAATATTTCGCCTGCAATATATGTCTTTATAACGCTTTTCATTGGCTGGTCAAGAAACATGTCATTCATCAACCTTGACCTTCCTTGACCACACCTCCCAATTTTCGGCAATCATTGCCGAAAATCAAATGATTTGAAATTTCGGCAACGATTACGCCCAGCTTTGCGTTGCCGTCGCAGAGCATGATACACAAGCAATTTCACGATTTTACCACCATTGCATTGCCATCGCCAGAAAAGTATTGCTCGTGTATCCGTAGCTTAAGAAGCTTGCTCAAAACCAATACAAGAACTGGAGACATAAGGTAGCTGAGGTTATCCATTGGGACGTTTGCAAGAACTTCAATCTTACGTCTTAGGAACAGCGAGGATTTTGCGTAGGACTTTAGACATCTGAGGCCATGGGAAATAGCTTGATGTTCCAGGCTAATTAGCACCTACCAACTAATGGTGTGAAGAACAAAGTTAACATGATAACAACATAACAATAATGAATGTATCGTAGCATTTTCACAAATTGGCTCTTCATCTACAATATACTGTACTATAATTACCTAGCTATTAGATATGAATTTACGAATTACTATACATCAGTAAGATATTAATTACTCTATAATTATATAAATATAAACAAGCGGGTAAAAGATTTTCCTACGAAATGATGCCGCTAGTGGGCGCTCTATTAGCTTGTGAAGAAACCTTATATATAGTCATCGTCTACCATGTGTATCACCGTGACTCCGGCAGTCTTCTCAATATCGCTCTAAAATGACGGAAATTAATGAAATATTACAGGTGATGGTGGTGTAGCATCGTGTTTAAGGGGCTGTTTACATGAGCCCGGCTAGCCGGGATGAGACGTTTGCCGGGCTGGAAAAACTTGGTTTGGCGGGAAAAACTTGTTTACGAGTTAACAGTGTAACGTCTGTCACGGGAGTCGAATTTGTGCTTTATTGGCAAATTTAATCGATTAAAACTACTTTGTCGGCAAGATTAATTGAAGAAATAAAACTTTATCAAGAAAAATATCAGTTTCTGTCTTTTATTTTTATTTTATTTCATTTTAAATGAAGTTTTTGTTCTAGCCCGGTTGCCCGGGCTGGATACTTCACATGGAGAAATTTCAGCCCGGCTGTCCGGGCGCCCCGTTTGAGTCAAGTGAGATCCCATTGGGGCTAACCGGGCTGGCTCGGTTGTCATGTAAACTAAAATTGTTTTGTGTTGGAAATTACTATGAAGCCGGGCGCCCCATTTAAGCGGGCCAACCCAGCAAACCGGGCTCATGTAAACAGCCCCTAAGTGTATGGGTCTTTCACCTCGCCTCTGGTGTGCAGAGCACTGAGCTCTACATTTATCTGCACGAATAAAAACTGCATGCTAATAGACCTTTACCGAATTAGGTTCATTTAGTATTGAATCTTGCACTGAGCGTCTGTTTAGAAGTAAATCGGAAGTGGTTTATTAGTGAGCTTAAGGCAGGCGACGTTTTTGTCTGCACGGACGTCACCCGAAAATTAGTATAACTAATTTTGGCGGCATTTTGCATCATAGCGCCATAGATATCTTATATACACTAGATAGTGCATCTAATTATTCTGTAATTCAAAAATTGAAGCCGTGATTGCAGACTCAGGATATTCCCATGAAATGAGAAGACTCGTATGTTTTCTATTTCTTAAACAGGGAACTTAAACATTAAGTTAAACCTATTCCAAATACATTTTCAAACTATTCAATTGATGAAAGTTATTGTTGTTTTTTATGCGTTTTTTAGCGAGTGGGAAATTCCAACATGGCCGCCATCTATTCAAATGGGGGTAACCGCTGGAATATTCTATTATTCTTGGCTTCAATTTTACTAAAAGAGATGCGCTATCTAGTGTATATAAGATATCTATGCATAGCGCTCGTGTAAAGAAACGAAATACTTTAAAAATTGTATATTTTGTCATATGTGTCGAAGATTACCACTAACTGACACAAACACAGTTTTTAATCCAGTCCCCTCTCGGCAATCCAACGTCCGTGTTGACAAAAACGTCGCTTGCTTAAGCTCCCCATTGGCCTTGCATGCAAGTCAAGACTAGATGGCTGAAATTCAAGTCTACTTTTCATCGCAAGTTGAAAAACAGTTTTTTGGACAGCATTTTTTCCAGCTTATTCAAGTATCGCCTAACAGATCGTATCGCTAAACAAGTTATTTATAAGTTCTTTGAATGTTTGCATGGCGATAAAATATAATTGTTTTTTGTTTGTGGAAACACCACGTAAAGAATAAATAATAAATTTAAAAATGCAGTAATAAATAATAATAAATTTAAATATGCAGTAATAAATTTACGTGGTGTTTCCACAAACAAAAAACAATTAAGTTATTTATAGTTCATAAATTCATCATCTTCACGTACCCATAACCCGTACTGTATTAGCTTGCTGGCAATGCAAAACTGCCCATTTACAACTGATTATACTGTCCGCAGGCTTTCCGTTTAATTTGGGAAGTACATGCACTATTACACAATTTGTATGTAAAGACAAACGGCAAAAGTAAAATTTCAGAAATGCGTTGTTGTAACATATACGAGATAAATGCGTTGGGTTTTTTTGTCTGAAATATAAATCAAAGATTATATCTACTCACGTCAGTTTTTCATAAATGGATTCTCTTGTTTCCTTTTCCGATAAACTAAATCAATCAATGTACATAAATTGTTAGAGATTTTGTTAAAATAAAGATGGGTTTCACTAAGCACTGCCATGCGGTAAATGATGGTCAACCTACAGTTTTCAAAGTAAGAAAATAATGATCAGTTTTTTCATTTTACGTAATAGTAGTATCGCCAAATTTACTCACGTCAGAGTAGTTAGTTTTTCGTCAATAGTTTCCCAAGGATCCGTTTCTTCGCCTTTCACTACTCTTCGCATAGTCTCTCTGGAAGCAGAAAATATTATACAATGGAAGTATATAATTGAAAATCTTAAAATATGTACGGACCAAACACCGCATATAATGTTAATGCAAGAACTCAAGGAAGTGTTCTGCATGTAGAATTGTAAAGCGGAAATACCTCACACCGATAATCCTCTCTTCCGCTGTCTCCCAAGGATGCCTGTCTTCCGTGAACTCTAATAATTCTTCAAAAAAGACAAGCATTTAGGAAATAGAGCAACGGAATAGCTTGACAAACCATTACCAATTAGTATATTGACCCATTTGTCTATCTGGACTGGAGCGATTCAAAAGGTAAACACTGACACACTAACTACAGGCTCAAGTCTTAGATAACACTACAAAATACAGTAATATCCGATCCTTGCAAGTACCTTTCGCCAAGTCTTCCTCACTGATATAGTCACCTTCAATATAATTCTTAACTCTGAAATTCTTCAATAAAAACATAGCGAATTACTTGAGAAGTTCTGACTCCAGATTATATACGGAGTTCAATGGGTTTCGCTTACCAAACACGGGAATCGACTGTTCTCCGTACGAGTGATAATTCGCATATTATCAGCAGCGTATTGCAGTCTTGCCATCTTCATTGATTCACCGAACGTATAGCTGAGTTGGGCGATGAGAACGTTTAACAGAATCACCATCACGATCCCCATGTAGACTAGAAGAATAGCGACCGCAAACCAGCTGAAAGCGGATAAATGTAACGCCAATTACCATCAACAAATTTGTATAGCTCGTAGTTAGATAAAACGTGGGTGTAAATTGGTGGGTTTCCCTGAGCATAATGTACTATCACGCAGCAAATGGTGGCCAACCTGCAGCTTTCCTGTATCAAAGGCCAGTAAATGGAACTAAAAGATATAGTTTTGTTTTCTTTCTTGTTTTCGTTCTTAGTTTTCTTTTCTCTCTTTCTTCAAATTTTGGGATATTTAGTTGAATTTTCTTGGTCCTATAAGCGTCAACATTTCTGAAGTAGACCACCATATGCTGCTCTGTAAGGATGTACAACACAATTATCCCAGTAATTAACATGCTGTTGTCTGAATTTTGCCTCACTCGTTTGTAAGAAGATTGACTCTATCCACCGACCTTGCACGTTTTCTCCTATGGAGAACTGAAGCTAGATTCTCTTCGACGAGTACTGTAACATCCTCCCATTGAACTAAAATATATGGAACGCTACCTTAACTGAACATGCCCAGACTTGCCTGAAGCCAGATTTTACCTCCAGACACGCGTGTCTGGAGGTAAAATTCCCGCGCGTTGTCGCGTTTCCTGCGTGGCGCCGAAGAACAGCGATGCATTACAGCAACATGTGATTGCCAAGGAAGGCGTACGTACTCTTGTTAAATTTTGATTCAATACATGAGTACGAATCATAACTTTTCATACATGTATTCGATCGGTATATCGGGGGAAATTAAATATTTTTTCGTTCAAATTGAATGTCAAATTGAATGTGTACACCAACGACATGGATCGGAGATTCTAAAGTTGTAAACACGTAAGTGCCTTTTATATTAATATATTAAAATTTATTATTAAACATTCATGAACGTGAAATTTAAATACTTATTGGTTCTTGAACAAAATCAGTTTATTAAACTTATGTCTGATACTTTGATTGCCTTTGTTTGCAATTTCCTTCGTGTATTTCTTCCCATACGTGAACAACCGCAGCGTTAAGTATTTGTCTGCCACACATTTGGTCAATTTTGTTCTATGGTCATCTTCGAGTAACATCTCGTTAAGTCCTTCTTCGTGATACGGGAATAGTTCTTTGGTGGAATCAAGGGAGAAATGTTGGCACACTTGGATAATCATTTTTTTCTTCAAATTGGATTCGTGACTAATGTACTGGCTGTTTTCTCCTGTTATAGTTGACCTAAAAATATGTTCGCAGTACTGAATTGTTCTAAAAACGGATGTTGACGGTATCTGCAAACCACCTTTATTCACAAAAGTTGTAAAAGATGATGCCTTTCCACATTCATGATATAAACTTGCAGTATAGTCATGTCCATTGATTGGCAGCTGTGTAGGCAGAGGCACCAGGCATTTTTTGCACTCTGAACAAGACAGTTTGTCCATGAGTTTTGACACAATGTACCCAGAGATATAAAACAAAACATTTTGAATGAATTCACTATGTTCTTGAAATGCCAAATGTTCATACATAAGGTTTATCTCATTTTCCTCACTGGAATTTGAACTGCCTTCTTTATTTTGTGACTGTTCTTCAGTGGTTTTCTTTTGATGCTTTCTTGTGTGAAAGATAGGAATAATATTACTGCATCCTGTGAAATCAATACAATTCGCATTCTTTGATGCAGTGATAGCGTTTTGCATTAGCATTTTTCGTAGAGCATACTTCATCTGCAGGCAATTTGGATTGTTATTCCAGCCTCCTCTGGAACGTATACATGAAAATAGAAGTTCAAGATGATCCTGAGAGTATTTATAAGTTAATAAATAATTGAAAGGTTTAGGTTTGGTGGTCAGTTCAAACATTTGGTTAGCCATTGAAATAGTTGATTTTATGCAAGCAATGAATCCAATTATAAATGTTTTTCGTTTTGTCTGAGAAAGCAGTCGAGGCTGTGGTGCATTTGTTTTCAACTTCTGGAGGTACTCTGCTATGGATGAAAAGGTTGCCTGCCATTTTTCTTTGTCACATGGTCTAAGTGGCTTTTTGAAACCTTTTCCTATTGGATTACGGGAATTCAACATATCAAACAGTTGATCGATTGTTCGAATAAATGTTGTTGTTCCTTTGCTGTTGCTAGACAAATTATGTGTCAAGTCCAAAAACTCAATCGCATCTGCAACAGAGCAACTTAAAGTTTGTGCCGCAAGACTCACTTTCATTTTATGACTTTGAAATTGTATGTGATTTGAGGACAGTTTGTTTGCCAGGTTCAACCCTTCTTGTTCTTGAACATTCTGAAGCTCTTCGATATGTTTCCATCTTATGATGTTGCCATCTCCATCAACAAAGGATCCCATATCTGCTAGTGCATTCCTAGCCAATTTGAGCATATGACAGGGATCGAGTATCACAAAGACATCTTCTTTGGTTGTTGGATTCTTAAAAGAGCTTTCGATGGATTCATAGTTGCCAGAAAATTTGCAACCTAGTGTTTCGAATGTACTAATGTTAACAGCTGTGCCATCAGCTGTTACTGACCACACTTTTAGATCAGCATTTGCAGCTTTTTCAAGACATTTTTTTACCAGTGTGGCTTGGTCCTTTGCATTCATTTTATCAGCCAAGAAGTATCCCACTGGACATTTCCAATGACTTCTGGTACCTACCAGAAGAAAAACCAAAGCTTCTGTGGCCAATTTTTCTGGATGTTCATTAGGAATCTCATTTCCAAAGTCTACAAATCCTGAGTACGAGTCTTTTTCTGGATTCCAGATGGTTTGTTTTCGGATAGACATTGCGTCTATTACCAAACAGCAATCTTTGTCATTACTTGATTGAGCTACCTTCTGAGAAAGGGATGTGAATGCCTCATCGATAAAGCCTGGATCACACTTGAATGAGGAAGACCACTTTCTAATCAGTGATGGATTGGGGAGTGGAACCAAAGACCTGACATATTTATATGCCCTGGGAGAATAGAAATACAATGTCAATGCGAATTCTTTAATTTCGTCACTGTATCTTCTTGCTGATGGGGCAGACTTGATGTTGTCTTGGAAGTTGTAGAGAAATTTGAGTTGAGTGTTGTTGAGGGTGGACAGCAGAGCTTCGGATTCTTTGGGATTTAACACTAATTTTTCTTCTAGGAATTGAATAACGTCATGCATGGTGTTCATCTTCTTCTTGGTTCTTCTTAGCTTTTGCTGTAGTGTACGTATTTTTTGCTGTAATTTTGTGTGTAATTCATCTCTTTCATCACTTGAGGCAAATCTTGGTCTTTTTTCTGGAATTGAAGCATCATTTTCATAGGCTGGACATGGTCTCTTGTTTATTCTTCTGTTTAATTCCTCATCATGTGCTGTTAATGTTGGTGGGTCAGAATGTACAGGTGAACCAGATGGAAAAGCATATTTTTTGAGTCTGCATGTGTTGTTGGATGAAGGAGGCAAGATATAATCAGTTGATTGGAAATGCTTGCTGCATATACGACTGTACCGGTTGACTTGCCATGGCTTTTTATTAACTTTTTCAACATAATTCTCCCAACATTTTAGTAAAGCATTATTTTTCAAAGGAAATCTATAACAATAATTATAATTTTTATGTGAATTCAGCTTTATTTTCACCCTTCTGTCTGTTTGCTTGTCTTATTTATTTTTGTTTTTTTGTTGTAGGTGATGTACACAGTCATGTCAAAAGTGAAAATGTGTAAAAATAGACTTGTTTTTGTTATATTTTCTTTGAAGTATCTAATATCACAGGTTTATGTTTGTTTTTTGTGTGTATACTTAAGCCCTGGGCAAACTAGGAAACATTGTTGCAGAAACATTTGTGATTCTCAATGTTTCCTTGAATGTTTTCCCATTTGCCCACCCATGGAAACATTGTTGCGGAAACAAGTTTTGCTTCCCGGGAAACAAGAATGTTTCCTATCAAGTTCAGAAACATTTGACGTTTCCCTAGTAAGATTTTTGTTGCGGAAACATTGTTTCTCCGTTTGCCCACCTTGGGGACCTTGGAAGGAAACAATGTTTATTTTTAGTAAAGTAAACAAAAAATAAATAAATACCTGTGAAATGTTAATTTTTAGTAAAGTAAACAATAAATAAATACCTGTGAAATTTTAGTAAAGTAAACAAAAAATAAATACCTGTGAAATGCAATAGCTTCCGCAGAAGAGTGTGCATCACTGGTACACCCACGTATGACACATCCGACTGGCATGTTTGATTAAATAACTGAATACCTATGTATATCAATAAAAATGACTTTTTTGCAGTGGAAATTGTTCTACATCTTCAATTGACAGTGTTAAAATGCGCTCTGAGTTTTCCGCTGGAGGGAGCTGTTACCTGGCAATTTGATTCGTGATAAGATGTTTAATATGTAAAAAAACTTGTGTATTTGTAATTATTGCTATCTATTTCTTTTTATTTCTCATTCATGCCTCATAAGGGTTGTCATTGTCATGTTTAAAGGTAGTTCAAAAGTACATACGAAGGATTTATTTTTCCGCACTCAGGGACAAAACTAGGTTTAACTTCTTTGGATTCTGCTCACTTGGCATTTCGAAAAACAAAACAAATAACAAAAGTGTAAATTCTAAATAAAAACTAGACATAGTCTTCATGAACTTTATTAAAAAAAGACAAAGTTTATTCAATAAAAAACATCTTTCGGCAGCGACATGATTGATATTTTAAAACAATTTAAATGCTTGTGTTTTGGCCGCGCGTATTTATCGCGAGGAAAGACTTGGTTCTAACCGGAAATCGCGGCTTCAAACTTCCGGCTGCAGGTCGCTACCTTCCATATATTTTAGTTCAATGATATAGCATGATTAATAATTATTCTGACCAATTGTAATTTAGCACATTGTAACATAAACGCACTTGATGTAAAATAAAACTTAGTTCTTGTATGCTTCCACAGAGTGTGTATCTCTTGTAATAAAGAATGACAATTATATAATAATGACAACTACAACGAACTCAACAGGTTATGGGCCCAGGAGAGGCTTGCTATTCGACGGTAACGAAAGCAAATATGAGTTGTGGGAAGTAAAGTTCCTGGGCTATATGCGGCTACAAAAGCTATATAAAGTATTCGTGCGAGACGCAAGCGAGAAAGACCCACCAGACGCTTCGACGCAAGCTGATGCTTTTGCCGAACTCGTGCAATGTCTGGACGATAGAAGTTTATCGCTAGTGATACGAGACGCGAGAGACGACGGGAGGAAAGCACTAGAAATTCTCCGGACAGCACTACCAAGGGAAGGGAAAGCCACGTATAATTTCGCTTTATACCGAACTGACATCGCTAAAGAAAGAAGAGAACGAGCCAATAGTCGATTATGTCATACGAGCCGAGTCATTTGCGACAGCGTTACGAAATGCCGAGGAAGCTATCAGCGACGCATTGTTAATCGCGATGGTTTTGAAAGGCTTACCGAGGGAATACCACACGTTTGCCACGGTAGTTATGCAAAGAGAGAAACAAATGACTTTCGCCGAATTCAAGAGCGCGCTGCGAAGCCACGAGGAAAGCGCAAAGACACATGATGGGAAGGCTGCCAGCGCGGGGGAGAATATCATGTTGACGAAGCAAAAGTATATGGGAACTGTTTTAAATGCGGGAGAAAGGGACATAAAAGCGCGGAGTGTTGGTCGAAGACATCGGAAAGATGGTGTAGCAACTGTAAAAGTAAAACCCACGAGACAAAGAATTGCCGGAAGAAGAAAGATGCGGCGAAGACAGCAGCCGAGAAGACAACGTCAAGTGAGAACAATGAACATACGTTTGCCTTTACATCCAAGGACACAATTAATAAGTCGGGTATAAATAATAAGAGTAATTCCAGTTTATTAGTAGATACTGGAGCCACAAGTAACATTATAAATGACAAATCAAAATTTGTGGACTTTGATAAAGAATTTAATCCTAGTGCGCATGTCATAGAACTCGCTGATGGCAGTAAAGCCAACGTAGTATTAGGAAAAGGAAATGCCAAAGTTAAACTTTATGATGTCAATGGTAATGCACGTGACGTAATGTTAAATAGCGCATTGTATGTTCCGTCCTATGATCAAAATATTTTTTCAGTGCATGCTGCGATAGAAAGGGGGGCCAGTATTAGTTTAGATAAGCAGGTGAAACAGCTCAAATGTCCTGATGGCACAACGTTTGGAATGGATCAAAAAGGTAGGTTATATTATTTAAATAGTATTTCATCCTCTAAGAATAGTGCATGTTCTCTGCATGAATGGCATAAAATCCTTGGTCACTGTAATTATGGTGATGTTCAGAAATTGGAAAATGTTGTAGAGGGGATGAATATTTCCAACTATGATGAGGTAGAGTGTACTGTTTGCACTAAAGGTAAGATGTGCCAATTTAGGAATAGATCCCCAGATGAAAGAGCAACTGCTCCATTAGATTTTGTGCATTGTGACCTGGCTTGATCCTGTAGGAAGAGATGGCTTTAGGTATGCTTTGTCATTCGTTGATGACTATTCAGGGATTATTATGGTCTATTTTCTAAAATGTAAGAGTAATACCCCAGAAGCATTACAGCAATTCTTGGCTGATGCTGCTCCTTTTGGGAGGGTTAAGCGTGTCAGGAGTGACAATGGCACAGAATTCACTAGTCACAAATTCAAATCTATTCTTCGAGAAAATAGGATAAGGCATGAGACTAGTGCACCATATTCCCCACATCAGAATGGAACGGTGGAAAGAGCATGGTTGAGTCTTTTTAATATGGCTAGATGTTTGTTGCTTGAGGCAAACTTGCCAAAGTCCATATGGACTTATGCTGTTGTGGCAGCAGCCTACATCAGAAATCGTTGCTTCAATGCGAGATTGGGCATTTACAGGGTCTAAACCAGATTTGAGCAATATGCATGTCTTTGGTTCCGTTTGTTACGCATATGTGCAAAATGCAAAGAAATTAGATCCTAGAAGTAAACAGGGTATATTTGTGGGATATGATAAAAGAAGTCCTGCATATCTTATCTTTTATCCTGATTCCAATAAGGTTGAACGTGCAAGGTGTTCAATGAGAGCAACCATGAATCTAAGGTTAATCCTGATGAACAGGAAGGGGAATTTCTGCCCAGTAAAGTGTCTGTACCTATTGCCAATAAGAGTGTAATATCAACACAAGGGGATGAAAGTGCAAATGGCACTGAAACTGTGCCTGATGAAGTACGGTACCCTAGTCGAACTCGTACTAAGCCAACATATTTGAACGAATATGTAACTGGTAAGGTTGTTGATGATGCAGCAACATGTGCAGTTGATTATTGCTATAGAACCCATGACATTCCAACTAGCTATTCCCAAGCAGTACATTCTCCTGAAAGAAATAAATGGGAAAAAGCCATGGATGATGAAATTGAGGCCTTAGAGGGCAATGAAACTTTCGAGTTGGCCCCACCACCAAAGGGCCGTGAGGTAGTGGAGGGAAAATGGGTGTATACCGTTAAGACAGGACCAGATAAGGCTGAAACATACAAAGCTCGTTATGTAGCAAAAGGCTACTCGCAGATTCCTGGTATTGATTACCATGAAACCTTTTCCCCAACCGCTCGGATGAGCTCTATTCGTGTTTTATTACAGCAGGCAATTCAGAATGATATGCTTGTTCACCAGATGGACGTAAAAACAGCCTATTTAAATGCCCCGGCCCAGTAGACTGTGAGATTTTCATAGAACAGCCAGAAGGCTACGAAAGGGTAGGACAAAATGGTGAGAGGTTGGTGTGCAAATTAAATAAGTCTTTGTACGGCCTTAAGCAGAGTGGACGCAATTGGAACAACATGCTACATGATTACCTTGCTGACCCATGTGTTTACATTAGAAATGGTGGTACAAACAGTGATGTGAAAATTACCAGAAAAAAGTAACGAGTAAAATTACAATTACTTCTCCAAAAAAGTAATTATTCCTAATTACTTATTACTGTCTTTCAAATATAATTAATTACCGATTACTAATTACTTTTTTAAAAAGTAATTAATTACTAATTACTTTGAAATTACTTTCAAGTTTTCATGGACTTAAACAACAACAAAATGTTAATTCAAAAGGCAGTTCCAAAGTTAAGAGTTAAGACTTATGCAACAGTATTAAACTTGGAGTTTAGCTTTAAAAGTAGTGCCGACTCAAAATGGTCGTCAGCTAACCGATTTCAGTCACAAAGTGAGAGCTAAGATTAAAGAACATTTGTTGCCCATTTTTGTCGAAGATTCGAATGCGACGTTTTGTAAATCGAAAATGGCTTTTTTTATGGTGGGCATAATTCGCACTTGAAAAGTAAATTCTCCTTGTCAGACGATTGAGACGAAAAAGTAAACAATTCCTCGAGTCGTGGCCACGGATTAACATTCAAGTTGCCTTCTTTCACTGTTTCTGTGCCAATATCAGTTATATCACTAGATATCGATTCACTGGTTTCATTTTCCGCTTCAACGATAAACTTCATTCATATTCATGTTGTTTCCAACCAGCAAGGCGACACAACATTGCATTGATTGCAATGCCATGAAGTGTAATCAACTGTGTTATTTTGCAATCCTGACGCTGGTCAGCAACACTGCAGGCATTTCTATTTTTCATTTTTGCGCTCAATTTTTTTGGAAAATAATAAAGTAACGCAAATTACTTTTTTAAAATGTTACTCGTTACCTTCAAAAAGTAATTGATTACGTTACAAATTACTTTCGTGCAAAAAGTAATTAATTAACGAAAAATTACCCAAAAAGTAATTAGTAATTAGTAACGCGTTACTTTAGTAACGAGTACTTACATCACTGCGGCAGGATAGTATCCTTTAGTTTTAATAACCTCATGTGCGCGAGGAATTTCGCTTCCCACAGTTCGTAATTGCTTTCGTTTCCATCGAAAGTCAACCTTGACCAGCGTGATTCTCTGCTGGGCCCATAACCTGTTGAAGCCATGACTTTAGAACACCGTATTTGTAATGAAATCACTCTTTATTTTCACGTTTATTACAAATGTAGTTTTGTACAGTAAGTTACTTTCACGAGGAAGTTCAACTAACAACACAACTATCCCATCATGCATTTGTCTCTCAGTATTACGTCATACTAATATTTGGATAACATACAGTTTTATATTGAACTCAACAGTCTCTGACAAAGAATTGAAACAACAGCGCATGTCTCTGACAAAGAATTTAAATACTAGCACATGTCTTTCACAAAGAATTGAAATACCAGCACATGTCAATGACAAAGAATTAAGACTCCAGCGCATGTCTCTGACAAAGAATTCAAATACCAGCACATGTCTATGACAAATAATTGAAATACCAGAACTTGTCTATGACAAATAATTGAAATACCAGCACATGTTATGACAAAGAATTGAAATACCAGTACAGGTCTATCACAAATAATTGAAATACCAACACATTTATTGTCTCTGAAAAAGAATTGAAATACCAGCACATGTCTATGACAAAGAATTGTCGAACTTGTACAAATAATAACCACTTATATTACTAAATAATAACCACTTACTAAACAGGTCCAAACCCTTACTGTGCAGCAAGACAAATATTTGATATTTTCCTCTAGAGCCAAAGGATAGAGATTAAGTCATTTTAGGGTCGGGGTATCAAGGGGAGGGAGATAGCCGCATCTTTAATTTATTCCTAAAATATAGGAATAAACGGAACTAATTACTGTGACGTCGGCCGTAACCAGGAGTCCAGAATTTCATTGTTATCTGGACATTTATTGCGTTTCCGGACGCCATATTTAATTTAGCAAGGCAGGAACAGTTTTACTAAAAATTTGAATATTGTAGTCAAATATTTGACACGCTTAGCCATTGGGCTGCCTATATCATGGTAATACGGGAAAATCCTACGATATCCGCGCCAGCTAGCCAGACTGCACGATTCACCAAAACAAATGAATATATTTGTACCTGAGCAAATGAAAATATAACCAATAATATCACACGGAAAATATGATCAAGAATGATATATTTTTCTACTTCCCTCATGCACATACAGTGTACAACAAATAGTTAATTTCCTATTTATATTCCTTTTACTATAGTATAATTACTTTACTTTAGTGGCTTTTACCATTTTCAAGTTTATTCTTTTTTCTTTTTAAAAGTAACCTGAAAATGAAATAAATCAGATTAATATCAGGCTATCAGCATAGAAATATTAGGCGGCTGGCGGGAAAAGAAGATCCCCCCCCCCATCATTGTTAACGATTCCGAATATGTTCTTTCTTTCTTGTTTCGAATGAACGTCGTTTCACCAATGTAGTTCCATGTAGGGCAATCTCCGCAAGGGATTGATAAGTACTAGTTAAAACATGCATGTGCAACCGATCCATCTTATGAGTTCATTGGCGAAGTAATTTTAAGAATAAACATTGTCTAAGCCGAGGAAATCAAAGCTGAAGTTTATGTAAATCAGGACAAATCTTTATCCAAATTACAAACATTGTTTAATTAAACATTCCTTTCTTTTGTATTTTCCTCATGAATCATTAATGAGTTTTTTAACGTAGTTTAAAAACTCATTAATAATTCATGAGGAAAAGAAATATAATAATAATAACTTTTTCAATCAAAGTCTCAATATTGGTACATAGAATACATGGGTAAATAACTAAATAAGTCATTACAATCTATAACAATAACAAAAATATTAATATATATGAACGAAGTTGATAAATATATAAATTCGCATACCTACACACACACACGCACGCACACGTGAGTAATTAGACCAGAAAAACTCATTAATAATTCAGGAGCAAAACACAAAGAAAAATCATAAGCGTGTCGTGGTTTTATATGTGATAAAAAATCATGTTAATTTACATAAACTTTAGCTTTGATTTTCTCGGTTTAGACAAAGTTTATTTTAAAGTGTTTATGAAACGGCTGAAAATTTTTTCTGAAATTGTGTTGATTTTATAGTTTAAAGTACGCTGAATATCATACTGCATTTTATTTTCGCCCCGCGATTCTTTAAAGTGGATTTTTTAAGCTACAAAGTTCAGCAATTTGGCTATTTTTTGTCCCGGGGTCTGGACCCGAGTGAAAACAGCGCGTGACGTCACTGGTTGTACCAGTGAACTAAATATAACTGGAACGCTACCTTCTGATAATTTCGTGAAGCCAAAATTTGCGGGACTTTACCTCCAGACACGCGTGTCTGGAGGTAAAGTCCCGCAAATTTTGGCTTCATTCGCGATTCCCTCGCGAGATCGCGGTGGGGGGTGAAGCGTGCTGTTTGTATTCAGAAGAACAACAATGTGCGAGCAGAGCGAATTTGCAAGAAATTTGTTGTATATTTTATGGTTTTAAATTTTAGTTTTTTTTGTTTGGACTATAATGGAATTAATTTTAGCTCAACCAAGTAAAATTTAGCCGAATGGAGTTGCCAATCGGCTAGGAAACAAACGCTATAAACGAAACAACTTGGCGATGTGCAAATCCGCCAAATTATTTGTACGAGCGTCAGACCCTTTGAAGATTTTATCAAAACAAGTGAGTAAATTCTTTATTTTAACTTAGTATTACAAACCTAATAATTATTAAACAAAGTAATTTTGTTAAACAAGTGTCGATCACTTTGTTTCCCTTCATTTACGATCTCTTTGACGTATTTCTTTCCAAAGCTGAACAGCCGCAACGTAAAATATTTGTCCGCGACACGTTTCATTAAATTTGTTTTGTGGTCGTCAACTAGAATTTCGTTGTCATCATCTTCATGGTCTGTGAACAGCTCAGATGTTGAGTCCAATGTGAAATGTTGGAAGACGTTCACGATCATTTTTTTCTTTAGGTTTCCCTCGTTGCTTATTTGTTTGCCGTCTTTACCCGTAACAGTAGCTTTGAAAACGTGCTCGCAGTATTCGACCGTTCGAAACACAGATGTTGATGGGATCTGCAAACCACCCCTATTGACAAATGTGGTAAATGACGATGCCTTTCCTGCTTCATGATATATGGTTGAAGTATAGTCATGTCCGTTTGCAGGCAATTGTTTTGGCAGAGGAAGAAGGCTCTTTTTGCATGCTGGACAAACTAAGGTTTTCATAAGTTTGGAAACAATGTACCCTGCGATGTAAAACAGAACATTCGAGGTAAATTCACTATGCCCTTCTTCGTTTAAATGTTCACACATAGAAAATATGTCACTTGAGTCATTGTTGGAGGCAGAGGCTTCCACAATATTTTCGTAGGTGGTTGACTTTTTGTGCTTTCTTGTATGGAATATGGGGATAATGTTATTACATCCTGTAAAATCCACACAGTTGGCATATTTCGATGCTGTAATGGCATTTCGCATCAACATCTTTCGAATTGCATACTTGAACTGTAAAACGTTAGGGTTGTTATTCCAGCCTCCTCTTGAGCGTATGCATGAAAAAAGAAGTTCGATGTGGTCCTGTGAGAATTTGTAAGTTAATAAGTACTTGAAAGGATTGGTGGGTAAACTAAACATTTGTGTAGCCATGGAAATTGTAGATTTGATACATGCCACAAACCCAATTACAAATGTTTTACGTTGCGAGGTGGAAAGTAGTTGACCTGTAGGTGCACTTGTTTTCAACGACAGTAGATAGTCTGCTGTTGACATTAAGATTTCTTCCCATGTGTCCTTGGTTTTCGGATGAAGGGGTGTCTTGAAACCTTTAGCGATTGGGTTACGAGAATTCAGCATGTCAAATAACCGGTCGATTGTGCGGATAAATATAACTGTACCATGACTATCGTGAAAACTGGACAACTTCATTGATTTGTCCAGGAATTCTACAGCATTAGCCACTGAAGAACTTAATGTTTGCGCTGCTAGTCTAACATTCATTTTGTGTTTTTGAAATTTCAGGTGATTTGGGGAAAGTTTGTTACCCAGATTCAGTCCTTCCACTTCTTGTAACTTTTGAAGTTCCTCAATGTGGTGCCACCTTATCACATTTCCCTCACCATCAACAATGGTCCCGAGGTGTGCCAAAGCATTACGAGCAAGTTTAAGCATGTGGCAGGGGTCAAGAATGATAAAAACATCTTCACCAGTAGTTGGATGAATAATTGAAGTGGTCATCTCATCGTAACTGCCATTAAAACTACAACCGAGAATTTCAAATGTTCTAAGGTTGACTGCTGTGCCATCCGCTGTCACCGACCATACCTTTAGTCCAGCCTTTGCTGCCATTTCCAATGATTTCGATACTAATTTTGCCTGGTCTTTGGCGCTGATTTTATCTCCTAAAAAGTATCCGATGGGACATTTCCAATGACTTCTTGTTCCGACCAACAGAAAAACTAATGCCTCAGAAGCCAGTGTTGCTGACTTATCATTATGAATTTCATCACCAAGATCAACAAATCCTGAGTACCGATCTTTTTCAGCATCCCAGAGTGTCTGCTTACGAATGGACATTGCATCGATTACCAAACAGCAGTCCTTGTTAATTGGTGAACCAGAGATTAAATCAGACAGGGATGTGAATGCTTCTTCTATGAAGCCTGGGTCACATTTAAACGAAGTTGACCATTTTCGTATCAAAGATTGGTTTGGCAATGGGATAATGGATCTAACATATTTGTATGCTTTCGGTGAGTAAAAGTATAAAGTCACAGCAAACTCTTTTATTTCATCCGAATATCTCCTTCCTGATGGTGATGCCTTTAAGTTTTTGAAATTATATAGAAATTGAAGATGTTTATTTTCAAATGTTGATTGCAGACTTTCTGCTTCTTTTGAAGTTATCAGTGATCTTTCTTCCAACACTTTGATGGCTTCGTTCATAGTTTTGACTTTCTGTTTTGACCTTCGTAATTGCTGTTGTAAGTTGCGAATTTTTTGTCTAAGTTTTGTTTGTAACTCATCTCTTTTTTCTTCTGTAGATACAGTTTTGGCGATTTTTTCTGGAGGCGAGAGGTTTTCCAAATCAGTTGGGGGGATTGGTCTCTTGTTCGACAGGTCCAGCCTGCATCTTGTTTTGTTGGGTATCGTATACAACATGGTTGCCGTGTCATGGGACTTTGATGGTATGACATACTTTTTTAGTCGACATGACCCATTCACTGAAGGAGGGGTGATGTAATCTGTTACTTGGAAGTGGTCGCTACAAAGACGGCTAGTACTGGTTGCCCTCCATGGTTCTTTAAGTATATTGGGCCTATTGGCTTCTTGAACAAAATGCTCCCACTGCTCTAAAGCATGCTTATCTTTCATTGGAAATCTATAATAGTTTACAACATACATATATTGTGAGCAGCCAATTTGGCTTTATTGGTACTGAAAAGATGACTCTTGTCTTACATGGTTTGTGCTGTGGTTTTCAACATGTAAGGGTTACACTTAAGCCTCGTACAGACAAGTAATTTTTCCTTGACACATTAGATTTGCTTGTGTGTATGTGAAAAAAATGACAAGTTTTCCTTGACAAGGAGCCTGGTTCAAAACATGGTCATGCCAAATTTTGAACCAGGAAATCTTGTCAAGAAAAAATTGCTTGTCTGTGCGGGCAAAGATGCAACAATATAAGACCCTGATGCTTGTGATGTTACTCTGAGTGTATATCCACACTGGTCAAGCTTGAAAAATATGCCTGGCCATGGTGGGAAAGAACCTACGACCTTTGGAATACTAGCCCAGGCATATTTTTTCAAGCTTGGCCAGTGTGGATATACACTCAGATTAACATCACAAGCATCATATTCACCTGAGTACATTACACCGCACACAAAAAAATTTAATATAGACCCTGTTGTCATTGTAAAAGCAATGATAGCCAAAAATGGTGATAAAGTAGTATGTAGAAATATATGCTTGTAGATTTCAGTACAAGAAGTGTAATTTTAATCTGTTTTATTAAATATTAAGATATCCTTTCCATGTGTTGTTTTTTTATCTTGTTAAAGTAAGGAAGTAATTGTCATTACCTGTGAAAAGCTACAGTAGCATTTTGTCCATGATGAGGAATACCCCTGTTTGTACACCCAAGTATAACACAGTTAAGTGGCATGATTTTTACTCACTAACACTGTCACAAAAATATCAATTTTTCCTTTAATTTCGCAGTTTTTTTCTTCCCTTTAAATATTTTTTACTAAACAACTACAGTAAATATGCGCAATAAATTAAAAAAGGACTGGGTAGAGGAGAAACTTCAATGTTTTGAGCACTCCTAAAAGCTAAAATTTCATCACAAAATACACTTGATACTGACACTATTTTATATTATAAGTTTATGTTTGCTTCATTCCCATTCCTAAGTGACTAGATTGCACAAAAAATGCATCAATTATAGAAAAAAAATCTCCCAACATGGTAAATGAAAACTTCACGCCTGGGCGCAATGTTTTTTCCTAACAAAGAACCGTTTTGTTCAGCATTTCCATACAAAGTATTAAAAAAATGCAGTCTATTAATCAAGAATGTTTAAACTAGCCGAAGGTAGTGACAAAATTAGTTCTTATCTCCCTAAAACGAGTTTTTTTTATGAGTTTCGACCCGATCAGACGAAATCGCATAAAAATATTTTGTTTGGCCGTGTTTGTTTTTACGTGGAAAGACTGGGGGTGACTTGCATAATTGAGCATCAAGCTTCCGGTTGAAGGTAGCGTTCCAGTTATATTCATTTCACTGGGTTGTACACACATGTTGACATTCTCAATATAAACAGTAAAGAACATTTGTATTATCGCGCTGTATAAAATATTTTATCGTGATTTCTACTCTTTTACTATGTCGCACAGCGAAGATTCTCTTAGTTACCCTAGCTTAGAGTCTGATAACATAACGGAGAGCAATTTAAAAGGAAATATGAACGTAACGAATTGTTTTGAGCCGTATCAAGGGGAACTATTGCCAGTACAGACGACAGCGAATCTTCTGATGAGGAACAGGACGAAGATTACATTTTGCCATCTGTTTTGGAGAAGCGTTTAGAAAAAATATTCCATTAGCAAATTGGTGAGTTCTACAAACAATACTAAGTTACTTTATTATGATTTTCATGCAATATTTCCCTGATATTTGCCATATTATTTATTTCTGTTGTAGGTGTTCGTGTGAGAATTGTGCCGATCAAAATCTGGCGAGTGTTGAGAGGGCTAGATTATAGAATACCCGTCCACTTCTGATACTGTTTATTTTGGGGGGATACGGTGATACGCAGTGAATCATGAAATGACGTAATTATTCGAGTGTTTGGGTTTTTTAAATAAAGGGACTGGGTAAATATTAAGTTTCAATGATACGGGGATACGGTGATACGCAGTGAAGGAAATTACGTAATTATTCGAGTGTTTCGGTATTTAAATAAACGGGGAATCGTTAATCAAATAATTAATCTATATTCTATTTTCAATAATAAGGGGTTATAAATATATTACATTTCTCGTTCTTAAATACTTAATAAACACCGGACAAAATATTACTCATATATTGTATTTCTCGTTCTCAATAAACCCCGCACAAAATATTACTCATATATTGTATTTCTCTATATTCTATATTAATAAACACCGGACAAAATATTACTCATATATTGTATTTCTCGTTCTCAATAAACCCCGCACAAAATATTACTCATATATTGTATTTCTCTATATTCTATATTAATAAACACCGGACAAAATATTACTCATATATTGTATTTCTCGTTCTCAATAAACCCGCACAAAATATTACTCATATATTGTATTTCTCGTTCTTAATAAACCCCGCACAAAATATTACTCGTATATTGTATTTCTCACGTTCTCAATAAAACCCCGCACAAAATATTTAATACTCATATATTGTATTTCTCGTTCTTAATAAACCCCGCACAAAATATTACTCATATATTAAAACTGTCTGTACCAGTGTGGGTAGTACCAATGTGAAAATGCTGTGCTGAGTGATTATATTACTACCTTAAAAAATAAGCAGAAACTCGACGTTTCGAGCGAAACGTCGAGTTTCTGCTTATTTTTTAAGGTAGTAATATAACCACTCAGCACAGCATTTTTACTCGTATATTGTATTTCTCGTTCTTAATAAACCCCGCACAAAATATTACTCGTATATTGTATTTCTCACGTTCTCAATAAACCCCCGCACAAAATATTACTCATCAGTATATTGTATTTCTCGTTCTCAATAAACTGCCCCGCACAAAATATTACTGATATATCAGTTGAATAATATTACTCGACTCATACAGTATATTGTATTTTTCGTTCTCAATAAACCCCGCAAAAAATATTACTCATCAGACATCAGTATATTGTATTTCTCGTTCTCAATAAACCTGCACAGAAATCCCCCCAAACCAAACACTATCAAAATTCAAAATACTACCATACAAAAATTACATCATGCACCTGTTATTGTATTTTTTAATACGCACACAAATAAACGATGCACCACTGATGCATGCATATATTAATTCATATCTAGCGCATAAACATGCATACACTCAGCTATAGCACTCAAACTTTATAACTTGTAAACCTACACAAATTATACATTAATTATTATACAATATGCATGTCTAGATAACACACTTCTATTTTTGCTACTTATTCATACACAATTACAATGTTTTTGCCACCTCATAGTCATTTTGCTTTCTCAAACCACAAACATTGTTTCGCTTTTAAAACTGTCCGTATATTTTCATTGCATCCTTTAAGAAAACCTCAAATAAGTCTTCACCTTTGTGTTCATATCTCCACAAAAACTCAGCTAAATATGACGAAAACATATACTTGCGTATGCCAAATGCTGGTAATTTTGCCTTCGCCTGACGCCAATGTCCTTCGATTTTGTTGGTGTGGTCACCATCCTTGTTCACAAATTCCTTTGAGTGATTTACAAGCGAATGCTTGTAACCATGTTTCTCGAGATTAGTATGGGCTTTCCAACAATCAGATATTATGGTTGTGCCCTTTTCTATGAAGGTTTCGATGATTGGCAGTAGCGTCGCTTCGCTTCTGTCATCAACCGCGAACATAAAACTTTTCCGACTTTCCTCCTCTATACCGCCAAACACCCATTGCCCTTCTACCCTATGACCTCTGTGATATTTGCGTTTTCCAAATTTACTTTCGTCTATTTGCACCCTCTTATTTGGACCACCAATTTTTTCCTCACACTCTAAATAATTTACCTCACAGATTTCCCTACAAAAGCTATCCCAATCAACGACCGTATTTCCACTAACATCAACTTCAAACCTCATCATTTCCTGTTCAACGCCTCTACACCACCAGTACGTCAACTTTAAAATTTCTTCCAACGTTAAATTACTTCTCTCAAACCAACTACCTTTCCGAATTGACAACTCAACCTTATGTCTTTTACTATTCAACTGTTTTCTACATTCCCACTTACAACCATCTGACCTATCATTGCACTCAACCAATTTCATCTCACCATCACATTGAGGGCACAACCTACTGTTCGCAATCAGTTTCCTCTCCATAAGCCAACTTAGCACGCTATTGTTGTTTGAGAGTACTTCGTCCTTCAATTTGTCATAAGTCCAGTAACCATTTTTGTCGCATTTTTTACGCTGGTAGCTTCCTTCGTGTTCAATGCATTGCGTTCCAACATTTTTACATTCAGGGAATGACAATTCCGTTTGAATTTCTTTTGCCTTTTTTATCTTTCCAACAACTTGAACTCCGACATCTGTCACTTCTACTTTGCGATACATTATATGCCTATAAGCTGTACTGTTTGAATTGCATGAAAACGAAATAATGATAATAATTGATACCATGTCATCTACATTACAAATGTCCCGCCTTCTACATGCTCAAGCTTCCTTAATTACCTCATCAATCACCTATCTGTCAAACAAGTTTTTCTTGTCTTCATGGTATTTTTATACGGTCAATAGTTATCGTATACACATAACTATTTAACAAATATGCTATTCCAAGAGCAGTACAATCATGCACACTTATATTCTGCTTAGAACCTTTTCGCATG
>CACRXK020007355.1:7588-17634 GCA_902702795.2 Paramuricea clavata
TATGCAATGGTAAATCTGTGTGCATTCAGACGACACATCAGGACACGAGCCAGATTGTTCCATTACAATTTTAGTTAACTTAATCTCGAACATATAATTGGATTAAATATAAAAACATATACACTCAGAGCATGTTAAATTTACTTTATGCAATGGTAAATCTGTGTGCATTCAGACGACACATCAGGACACGATACAATTTTAGTTAACTTAATTGTCTAAATATAAAAACATATACACTTAGTGAATTTTAAATTTACTTGATGCAGTGGTAGGACACGAGCCAATTTTAGTTAACATAATTGTATAAATATAAAAACAGATACACGTAGTGAATTTTAAATTTACTTGATACAATGATAGCCTAGATATGTTTGCATACGAATAAGATTGCCCGATATACAATTTTATAATTATTAATATGATTCGGTGTGGTACAGAGCTATAATCTACTTGATATAATGGTATATATTAATCTGCTTGATGTAATAAATTAAGAGAAAAAGGATCATTAAGGTAAATCTGGAGAAAAAAAGTTCATGCATTTTATCAAAATTATATTTGCAAGTGTTATATTTTCATATATTTCATGAAGAAAGTATATGATGCACTGAAATGAATGCTACATATAAAATATTTCAATCATTGGTGATGTGAATGATATCAAATTAGAACTTCTTTTGTGGAAAGTACATCATTTTTGACTGTACAGTACCGCTCGCGTATGTCTTAACATACGATACGCGTATGATACTCGTATGATACGAATACGGTACGCGTATGATACTCGTATGATACGAATACGGTACGCGTATGATACTCGTATGATACGAATACGGTACGCGTATGATACGCGTCCCGTATATAACAGGTACGCGTATGGCATGCGTATCGTATATAACAGGTACGCGTATGACACGCGTATCGTATATAACAGATACGCGTATGACACGCGTGTCAAATTAACAGGTACGTGTATGAAACGCGTGTCGTTTATAACAGATACGCGTGTCATATGCTCATAGACACACTGAATTATATGGGTATATCCTATGCATTTGATACGCGTATATAGTGTATACAAGGCGTATATTGGTGCAAGGTGTATCAAAAAAATTTTGTTGGGATACATTTAAGAGTACGAATGATCACTGTGGAATGATGAAGTAAATTGACCACTAAATTTTGATCTCAACAATATTCCAAAGTTTCGTTGCGAAATGTTGTAAAATGCGGATAATATAGCCTTGCGAAGTTTGCCGTTTTTCAATTAGCCTGCTCGCAGGCTATTTTTCAGTTATTTTGTATTACAAACCGGAAATTGACAGCCCCAAAGGGTATTGGGCTGTCAATTTCCCTTTTGTGATCTAAAATGACTGAAAATTGCAAACTTCGCAAGGCTATATTATCCGCATATTACAACATTTCGCAAAGAAACTTTGGAATATTACCAATTTTATGATGCTCTTTCAAGCTGTGATGAAATTTTTGTCTAGATTTGTTGAGATCAAAATTTAGTCTATTACGCAAGTGGTCAATTGAAGTGCTCAGTATCTTTATAATTAGATGGCATATTGCAAGTTTTTAACGTGATGGATCACGAAATGAAAAACAAACACAAGCGTTTGCATTTATGGAATTATTCCATATGAACGTTCGTTCAAAAATATCAGATTTGCTATCCGAACATGCATGGATGTATTAACTATTAAGTCAAAAAGAAATTGCAGTTTGCGTAGAAAACATACAGAGTGTAAATATTACATTTTAATATATAAATCATGCAGTTTACAGAAGCAATAAAACTAGTCTATAGATAATTATTAATTATTTATTTCTGTCCTTGCTCTAACTTGCGCTGCTTATTCCTGATATAGGAGTCTATTGTTTGTATGCACCGGGCCCAAGTACTTTGCAAATTTTCTGGAGTGTTTGGATAGTGTTTGTACAGTTGTTCTTGGATTATTTCCATTTTTTTTTCATCCAACTTTCCTTTTTTGGCAAGACCTCGACAATTTCTTCCTTTCATGTCATCGTAACTAAATAATTTCCGAAACAATGTACTAGCAAAAGCTGTAGGGCCACTACTTTTGAGTTTTACTAACGACAGTTCCTCGTTGCTAAAAGGTTGGTCTGTAACTGTTCCTGCAGGCGACGGTTGAGCAATGGTTGACGGTTGAACGATGGTTGGGGCGATGGTTGAGGCGACGGTTTCAGTTATGGGGTTGTTAATGTGCATAACAGGTAGATCAACAACATGAATTACGTCTTCACTGACACTGAAACCTCCCGTGTGTGGCTGCTGTTGGATTATATGTTTAACCAATCCATGCAACGAGTTGAGACTGGAAACGATCTTTCTTTGGTTAGACAATATTTCGTCTATTCTCGGATCGCCTAGATTTTGTTTCGACAACAAGGAATCTAAGTTAAAGCTAGCTGAAGCGGGGAACAAAAGCGAATCACTTAACGATGCTGCTAAGAGCATAGGGTCGTCTAAGTTGATAGGTGCATGATGGCTGTCGTTCGTCGTACGTGGGGTCGAAAGCAATGGCAGGTTATTAGTAGCTGAGACAGGCGTGCCCTCGGGGTATCTAGCGACTTTAGCAACTGGAGTGGAAGGGAACGGCAAGTCTTCATCGGTCAAATCGTGCGTACCAGGAACGATATCGACTGTGTCAGCTAGAAGAGCGTTGTTGGCATGTGCAGGAGTCGTAGGCAATGGCAGGTCAATTAAGCTGTTCGCTGTTCCACCAGGTACGGTGTCCATTGCATCGCCAAGATAGTTCACTGGAGTCACAGGCGATTCCTCTAAATTCACTGGTGCTATGGTATTACCACATACTGGGGAGAATGGAAGTGAAGTCGAGGTGCTTTGCCCACACCAATAACTGTGGCCTATAATTATGAAAACAAAATGTTAAAATCACATACACATTGATATACAGACAGCTTAAGGGGAATGTTTATGCGATACGTAAAATTTTCTAAACATGTTATTAATGATACAATTCAGTGGTTTTATCCTATTTTACATGCAGTAAAGCAAAAAACAAATTCCGAAAAGACAACTGACGAAAAATTACCTGATAGAGAACTTATTAATTTTAGTATTACTGTCGTTCCAATTGAAGTGTTCCTCAAATGTTGATTCAATACATTACCTCGGGCTGACCAATTCATTTGATCAAGTTCCTCGAAATATTGATACACTTCCTAGTATAATTGTAAACTTCCTGTTGAATAGTTTGAATGCACCAATCACCTTTGTTGTTTGTGCAACCAACCAATCATAAATAGAAAGGAAGTGACCAGAAATGATCAAATTCTTGGAATTGGCTCTTTCACAGGAAGTGTATGAATATCTCGAGGAACTTGATGAAATGAATTGGTCAGCCTGAGGTAATGTATTGAATCAATATTTGAGGAACACTTCAATTGGAACGACAGTAAATACTTTGTCACGGGAGACTATACTCGCAAAAGCCTTTTGGTTTATTATGGTCCTCTGTCCAAATATGTATAATGTAAACTAGTACATAAATATATATAACTTACGAAATGTATTGTAAACATATTTGGAAAAATAAAATATTATTATTAACACATTTTAAAAATACAATATATGATTCAAAACAAGACGCAGGTTGAAACTATATATTACATTCTCAAGATGTCTTGTCTTTTCGGATTTTTTTTTTTTGCTTTACTTTTTTAAATTGTCGGCTGGTCATAGTTGTATCTGCGCGTATCGCTATACACTATGCTATCGAGTTGTGCGTGCGTACTATGGTGCGTGTGTTAAACACTCAGGTCAACTAATTAGGGCTTGTACGCCACTACGCCTGCGAACAGGCCGTAAAACAAAGATGGCGGCTTTGTACAGGGTGAAGAGAAACTGTTTGTTTGGCTCGAGGTTTGACTTTGGCTGACTGCTAAATTGTCCGATTGTTAGATCCTAGAAGATTGCCTAAAGTAACATCGTAAATCTTTTTCGTGAGTGACCGTGCATGTTTTTTTAATAATATCGATGGTTTTATTTTATTAAATTAATATTGGTTGGTTTATTCATATATTCATAATTATTTTGTTATGGTGCATTCATAGTCACATCATTTAGATTTTAGAATTATTGTTACGTTAAAATTTTGTTATATGGTGCATTAGTCACAGGACATCTTATAATTATAGGATTGCTTCATCAGTTGAGTTAAAGTTAATAAGATGTATTTACAGACTGTATGTATTTTTTCATTTTTATATGGAGCATACATGAGTACATGATACATTAATAAATGCCCATTTTGTAACTCTTAATCTGTCTGTTTTTATTATAAAAATGGTGGCTTTCTGACAGTTGATTGTGATAGAGATTGAGAAGAGATTGCAATCTGAACATTTTTTATCATATCATGAAATATAAACAAAGTGACAATACAGCCGGGTATATATTGAATTGTCGGCTATATAGTAGGCTGTAGTTAAATATAAAACTTTTGTTTGTGCTAACTTTTACCAAGCTTGCCATTAGTGTATACAGTAAAGGCGCTGCGTTAAATACAGTAAAGGTTTATAATTTATAATTTTTTAAACCTTTTTTCCACCTTTAATAACTTTCAAAAGGTTACGGTTAGCAGTTATGACCTTGGTCATACATTATGTCGCTAAATTTATTTAGACATCTATGTCGCTAAATCTGATTGGCTAATATAAGACTAGGGAATGGAATGTTGTGCTCGGGTGAGCAGCCACTTGTGTGGAGAAACCTCGACACAAAGAGCGGTTGTGAGGCTACTATACAGCCAGCATTTTACTAAATAGCCGGCTGTATAGCTAGCAGTTTACTAAATAGCCGGCTGCCGGCTGTATAGTCACTTCAAAAATATATAAATGTTTACTCAATAATTGTGCATGAAATTTTTTTCATAGGAACGATGCAATTTCTTTGCGCAGATACATGTACACTTAGCGTACTTATTTTTTTACATGCGTTGAATAAGTGCAAAACAAGCTTAATTTAAAAACCACAATATCATCTTTTTGGCCTAAAGCCTGGATACTTTCCTAATCCTATCATGTATTCTATTTAAGTTAAAACATATAGTTGGAACACTCATCAAACCATTATTTTGTCAATTTAGAGCTTGAAATGTCCGCTGTAACAATTCATTACTACCATGCAACTCTCATCAACTTTCATTATCGTTTGACTGGGGCTTAACACTCATGGACTTTTTTGGTAAATCCTACCAGCTCGGAAAAAAAATAATATTCCCATTTGATATCATCACAGGAATTGTGTGTTATTGAAATCGCTGGAGAACATGCGGGCAATTTTTGCTTGTAACCTGTTGGAAATTGTTGAAAAGCTTTCTCAAACTTTCAACAAGCAAGGTACAAATTAAACTCACCAACTTTTTCTTGACTTTTGAATGATTCTCTTTGTTTGCATCTTTCTTCTTTTTTCTTTTCTTTTTAGGGGGCTGATCTAGGTCTTTTTCGTCAACTGCATTCTCCTTCTCTTTCACTTGTTTGCCTTTTTCCTCCACTTGCTCATCTTCTTCGTCACTTGTTACTGGAGCAAGGTTAAGCTCTTGTCGTAGTTGGCCTTTTGGTTTTTCAATATAGTCTTTTTCTCTTGTGAGCAGATCAGAGTAGTCATCTGGAATGAAATTAAACAGGTTCGACTTTGCCCCGGAAATTTATATTTACTCCTTGGAATTGCTATCAGCTCTGACGCTTAACTGCTCAAATAAAATAGGAAATGAAAATATACTTCAATTTATTTTTGCCTTAACATACCCATAACAAAATGATGCATTCCATTCAACCCTAATTTTTTATAAAATTACCATCTCAATAACTTGTTTTCGCCATTAAGCAAATTACAAGATAGTTGAGTCATGCCATTAGTTATCATAATTTAAATTGAACCCAAAACGCTTGAAACTTTAACTGAACGTCAATAAATTTGTTACTATATTTTTATTAGCCAATAATTGTGCAAACCTTTCGTAAATGTTTCATCCCATTTTGGGATTACTTTAATATCGTTACATTTTTGGGCAAAGCTGGTTATTTTGATCTCGAGAATATATATATTATCTATAATTCATCATAGATAATCCGTAGAATTAGATTTATCTTAGAATTAACAACGAAATTTTTCTTTCTGTGAATTTTAGGGGATCCTAGCGGATATGTACCTTTGGGTCCGAATCCGCGAATATAGACTGAGGGTTACATATCCGCGACACCGGGCAGTAATTATAGTAGGATCGCGTTTGCTTTCAGTCCAAATTGCACTCCACTAGGTTCAATTACCATTATATATCTATCAGCTTATTTATGTATATTTAGACAACGATAATTTTGATCCAATGTAATAGTGATTATAGTGTATAAAACAACACGGGCATGGAGTGAATATCCCACGAGCAGTATTTCGAAAGTCATCACATGCATATACAATCTCGTCACACATAAAGCGCGAAGTGGAAGCCCGACGCAGTGTTAATTGAACTAAGACTTAAAGGCCAAAACTTATTGCAATAATTTAATACTTACCAGAAAGTTCCAGGACATAAGCTTGATGGCTTTGACCGTTCAGCGTTACCATAACCTTTTCTCCTTTTGCGATTTGCCTTCCACCTTCGACCATGGAAATACGCTTTGTTGCCAAAAGCGATACAGTGTCATCGATGGTAAAATATACCAAACAGTGTTTGGCCGTCCTAGTCAATTGACGAAGCATGTTGCGGACTAAAATACTGATCAGTGACAGAAAAATATAATTGAGTTTTCCAGTTTGCCTTGGGAGACGCTGTTCGGAGAATGATACGGATGTGCTTTCTCGTGTCTCTTTATATGCTATTCAAGCAGGCTAAACAGAGGATCTATTTTTAGCAGGATGATGGTATTTAATACATGAGTGAATAATATAATTGGAATTTTCTTGATCGAAAAACAACTCATGGAAATGCCAACTCCATAGAATTGCATTGGTAATCACTAATGTGTGGGTATTGATGTGCGGGCACATGCAATACCAATGTGTGAAGACTTTTAGATTAAAGAATTCCTCAAAGCTTAGATTTTTAGATTGAAGAATTCCGTCAAAGTTTATGATTTATATTTTTTCTGCTACACATGGGTTCATTTCTATAATCTTGGAATGTACGAGAAGCGCGTGAAGTCTTCACAAGTATTTTACTCCTTGGAATTGTTATCTGCTCTGACGCTTAACTGCTCAATTAAAAACGGAAAATGAAAATATATTTCAAATTATTTTTGCCTTTACATACCCATAACAAAGTGATCCATTCCATTCAACCCTAAATTTTTACACAATTACCATCTCAATAACTTGTTTTTGTCGTTAAGCAAATTCCACGATAGTTCAGGCATGACATAATATATCATAATTTCAATTGAACCAGCACAAAACACTTGAAACTTTAAGTGAACATTGAGACTTTCATGCAAATCGCATGCTATTGTTCGCAGAATGTCCACAAAAAAACGAATTAATAACAAGGAAACTTTAATCATTCATAACTATAAATATATACACTTTAATAAGTAGTCTTATATTTGACAGTCAATATCCTGATGCTCTGCCGTCCCTTTTGATTACTTCAGGGACAACTTTTCTTAAATGTCCAATATATTTAGCACATTTAGCTGGAGTCATAGTAGCCCAAAAATTGTAGATGCCTTGTTCTAACTCCGCTTTTGACTTCGGTTTTGCGTACTTGCGAAGATAGTGTTTCATCTCATGCCAAACCATCTCGATGGGGTTTAGATCTGGACTCTCAGGAGGAGTTGGCCAATAAATAATTTTCTCCTTTGCCAAGAATTCGATAGCAAGGTGACCTAAAACGATACAAAATGGGAAACGTTATATAGAAACTGTATAAGATCTAGAAATCGGTTACTGATTTTCTGACTTACTAATCTTATCTATAGTGTTGATCATGCAGTGTTTAACTTGTAGAAAAAATTCAACCAGACGTCATGAAATTCCTTCGAGCCTGGCAAAATTATTACGTCATTAAGATTTCATGTGCGTTTTGTGAAATCATCAGTATAGCCTATAGGTGCCGGCCTATGGCATGCACTTACTTTTGTGCTTTGGGTCATTGTCTTGTTGAAATCTGTAATTTCCTTCTGGAAAACATTCGCTGATAAACGGCAGGAGCTGGCCACGTAAAATTTTGTCTACATAAAATTCTTTCCTCATTATGCCTGTAAACAGAAGGATATCGGTTGCACCACGTGTGCTTATCCCTGCCCAGACATGAATTTTGTACGGATGCTTTACTTTTGGTTTATGCTTTGGGAGTTCCCCAATTCGTCGGAAACAAATTTTTGCATGCGATTCCATCCAAATCGAAGACTCGTCGGTGAATATGACATTGGAAAAATTATCATTGGAATTATTGGCTTTTTGGCAGAATGTCAGCCTGGCTACTCGGTTCTTCTCTTTGACCAACTGAAAGTATTTTGGCCCGCTTTTTATCCAACCCAGCTTTTTCCTGGCTCTCTTGACGGTTGCCTCGGAGACCTTGAGGAAAAACTGTCTCTGCAACATTTTGCAAAGATCTAAAATAAAAGAATAAATAATCGTTACGTAATGTTGAGTAAATACACAAAAGGCTCGTTAGAATCAAGTAATATCAAGAATAAACCAAATATTCACATTCGTTGCTGCAGTTCGCAATTTCATCAGAAAACAAGAGAAATTTTCTTACCTACGGCACATAGTTCGTCGTTTTTAGCCATTTCACAATCAATATATTCATAGTGTTCCATCGTTAGCACCCTTTTGGGATTATAAGTTTGTCCTTTAAATGGCAGCAGCATTTTTAGGTCTCCGCTCGACCACTTGATGAATTTTGAAATAGACTGCCTGCTCACAGGACATTCTGACATGTGTAAGTCACGGCTAATCTCGCAAAAGTTTTTGCCCTTCTTGTGAAGCATCATTATTCGTTCTTTCGCATAAAGCGGAATTCGCGTGCCTGGCATCTTCGTTTTCGTGGCGTCAGTGGCGATGGCCAGTGTGATATACATGCGGGTGATGTACGCGTATTTATATCATCTAGTCAGATACGCGCGTATATGCCCAACAGATACGCGTATATACCCAACAGATACGCGTATATACCCAACAGATACGCGTATACCCAACAGATATACGCGTATGGTAATCAATGAGCTAGTCACACGCATAGCATACATTGAACATTAGTTTTAATGTAGTATAAAAGGAGTTTAAATCGTTGGAGTTATCAAATAATTCATCAGTACCATTTAAACGTCGATTTGGTACGTACTTTGTAATTAATAATTTTCAGCCTTGTTTTTATATCAGTTAGATGACACAGCCATAAAATGCTGTCATATTGCCTCCCCTCCTGTAAAAAAACTATGCCGCTATAGAGTATAGTGCAAAAAGCTAACTGGTTTAAAATTAAAGTTAATCATTTGATGGGAGAAATTTAATTAACGCATGTATGCATGTATAATTTGAAAAATGAAGTATTTTACAATGCCCAGTGCTGTCTTGAAAACCGATATGACTAATCTAAACAATTTCTATGATTATAAGGTTATTAAATGACAGATTGCTATGTATAGGCCCTACTAAACATTTTAACACAACTTTCAAAAATAGTGCAAGGACTATAAAGTTAAAGCAGAGCTTTTCAGTGATCGATTAGTGCTTTTTACATGCATGTTTTCGTATAATTGTAGTATGATCTTTATTTTATTGGATTTCTACTTATAACCATATTCATGTATTATAATTCCAATGAATATCGTATTAGATATTTTTATTATTGATATTTGTTGTGTTGGTGTAATGTACTCAGGTGAATAAGATGCTTGTGTGATGTTACTCTGAGTGTATACCTGAGTGCCTGCCTGGTGTGGATATACACCCAGAGTAACATCACACAAGCATTTTTATTATTATTCAAATTTATAAAACGACGCATTTTGCGTTTCAGTTTCATGCGTATAAGATATATGAACATAAG
>CACRXK020007356.1:0-13445 GCA_902702795.2 Paramuricea clavata
GGGGGGGGGTGCTCTGCCAGCTCTGGTGCCGAGTTGTGTCGGTCATGTGTGCCGCCCGCCCATCAATTTGCTTCACTACTGCAAAGTCTTGCTTGACTACTGTATTTGAATTGTAATTGTTGTTCACAGTTCGCTTATCATCATGTTATTTCTCAAATTACTGTATCTCATTTTGCCTCTAATAATTTTTTGCTTTATCATAAAAATAGCACCCCCCCCCCTGCACCCCCTCTGGCCTGCTCACCCCCAGTAAATCCATCCCTGCTCTGCACAGTTGCTGTAGTTCTTTCACATTCTTATAAATCCTGAAAAGTTCTTGTATTGACAACTTGAGGCCGGGCCATTTCTTGAGAATGTGAATTAGTGAATGCGAATCTTTTGAAGTCGAAGAATTTTCTTATTCCAGCTGTGTTGATAATAATACTTCAAACATTTTTATTCTCTCAATATCATAACTTCATATGAAATATAAATTATAATAATTGGAATGTTTACTCGCCAAAATTCATACCATTTTTCATGAAGATTTGTTCAGTCGTAAGTTCTAATTTACTGGAAAAAGTCCTTGATACGCCTGGAAACATCCTTGAATTTCATTCTCATTGAGTAGTTTTGGAGGTCAGGTCCTGGGTGAATGAAGATCGTCACATGGCGATTGAAGGACACATTGTTTTACGATCAACATTTCTTTTATGCAAATTTACATGTGGATATTATGATCAAATACGCTTTACATCAAGTATTACCTAAATTACATTATAACCGTTGTAATATTACTTTCAATGGACCGTTCCCCAATTAACCAAAATTTTGAACTCGACAAGTCTAGACAAAAATTTCATCACGGCTTGAAATAGCATCACAAAATTAGTAATATTCCAAAGTTTCGTTGCAAAATGTTGTAAAATGCGGATAATATAGCCTTGCGAAGTTTGCAATTTTCAGTCATTTTAAATTACAAACGGAAAATGGTTACCACTTCTGTGCGTAATGCAAAATGACTGAAAATTACAAACTTCGCAAGGCTATATTATCCGCATTTTACAACATTTTGCAACGAAACTTTGGAATATTACTAATTTTGTAATGCTCTTTCAAGCTGTGATGAAAGTTTTGTTTAGGCTAGTTAAGATCAAAATTTTGGAAAAGTGGTAACCATTTCCCGTTTGTAATCTAAAATGACTGAAAATTGCAAATTTCGCAAGGCTATATTATCCGCATTTTACAACATTTCGCAACGAAACTTTGGAATATTACTAATTTTGTGATTCTCTTTCATGCTGTGATGGAATTTTGTCTAGACTTGTTGAGATCAAAATTTTGGTTAATTGGGGAATGGTCCATTCTGAACTGTGTTCATCCTATCCCACCCTGTCCACTTTGCCAGTGGGAGAAAACCAGGGCACTCGGAGAAAACCCGCGACTTTCGGCAGAGCGTTAACTGACTCTTTCCACGTGAGTCCGCAGCGAGAATCAAACCCACAAACTTAGAGGTGAAAGGCGCTTGCTCTCGGCTTGCTTTCGGCTGCTTAATACGAAGACATTGGATTCAGCCTATAAAATTACACGAGCAATGCATTATCCTTGTGTAACGATTCACGCCCTGACAAAAAGAGGTATTTGAGCTTACCCTATATAAATAATTGTACAACACACCTTTTTTTTGGGGGGGGAGGGGGTTGGACACTTCGAGAATTTGGGTTGCCATAATATTGCCACCCTTTTTTGTTGCAAATTGTATTTCTGTAAACCGTTTTGCCCTAAACTTCATGGTTGTAAAATTATTGTAACAGCTTTGTTACACAGTAATCAGCTGCCATTCAAAGATTTTCAGAAATATTAGGGGGGGGGGGGTGTTCTCCCCTTCGCAGTGTTCGCCGCTGCACCGTATCGTGTCAACATGGAAATCTTTCTTAATTTCAGTTCTCTTTTTCTTTACAGGCAGCGAAAAGGCGACGAAAGGACTTCATCATACCGTCATCACGTGAACATCCTCAACCTATTTGTGATGGCATGCAGAACACGCGGGTAACCTTGGACCAAATAACATCCTTTAAAGATTTCCTCAAACATATTGATAAACTGCAGGTAGGCAACCGTGGAAAAATAATTTTCTTTCTGTGAACTTAACCTGAAGGTAGAAATTTCCTGCCAAGGAGCAGACTTAGTATTTTTGTGCTGCTGAGGCGAGCTTGGTTTTGGACGTAAGGAGTTACTAATATTCATGAAAAAATTACTCGATTCTGATCGCCTAAAGGACTGCAATTTTAATGAAATACAATACAGTGCCAAAGATGAAATACAGTAGCAAGGGGGAAATACCTGGCAAGTGCCAAAACATTGTGCTTCATATATACTGTAGAAAGTTACTAGTGGTACTGTACATGCTACGTACAGCGTATATAACTATACAGTGATGGATTTACTACTGGGTGCGGCAAGGGGAGCACCCTACCTACCATTGGCAGGGGGGGGGGTTGTGCCAACCACAGGAAAAAATCCAATAATGGGTTTTGAATGAACGTTTTTTTAGGATTTACCATGTTGAAACTGTTCATGAAAAAATTTAACACTTTCCATTATTGGTTATTATAAGTTTCCCAAATGATAAATTGAAAGAATCCACATATAATGTTTAATTATTTACCAATAGTGGTAGATTATTTTTCCTGTGAATGTCCTAATTAAATCTCTTTCGGATTTGGAAAGATAATTACAAAAACTAATATTTTTTCAAATTAGTTTCCAAATCAAATGGGTTGTATACTGGAATCGCGTTATCTTCAGCATCTCTTGGTAGTCACTCAAAATGAAGCTGCGGTAATACGTCTTAACTTTTGGCTGCAACAAGCTCTTTATGAAGGTGCGTGGTTAGAATTAGAACTATTTTCGCCTCATTCTGTCATTGCGTCGCATCAGAGAGCCACACCCCAACGAAAATTATCGACCCAGAGTCGATTACCGTAATCGCTCTATAAATTAATGTGACGAATATTATACTTCGTATTTCTATGAAATTATAGTAACGTTGTGCTCACAAAAAGTAAAATTCATACCTTTTTGCATAAAGATTTGTCCCAGAGGATTTGTCCAATATCTCTCTATAAATTAATGTGGCGAAATGATCGGTGCCATATTGGCGTCTTTCTCGGAAAATGCCGAATAGCAAGACTGAAGGTGTACTTACTCTTTGAATCGATGCACATAAAGTACAGTGTTCTGAAAGGTATTCATTCAATAAACTACGACTTAGAACGAGAAGGACGACAATTACATACACAAACACTAGAATTGGCTCCAACTACCTTAGTCCCATCAGTCCAGTCATGTTGCATGCCAAGACATGTCAGACGTACTAGCTTACATACCGTTACGTATACGGTATTCAATACCTTGGGCTTGAGAAGGTCCTATGGTACCAGCAATATGCAAGTACGCAGATGGCAAAAGTTCCACGTACCTACTTGGTACTTGGTTGAAAACAAAGAAGCGCCAGATCGTAATATCGTGACCCTAGACACCATTTTAAGTAAATGGAATGCAAATATTCCGAACGAGAATTTTCTCTTTGCATGTTATGTAAAGTAATCTAGTAACCCATATTTCAAGTTCCAGTTAGAAATGGATACAGCTCGATGTTGAGGCTAGATCTGGATCATCAACCTTATACCATGTTATTACCTAAAATAATTGGCATTTCAATAATTTAGAGTTGGTCTGCGCTCCATCCGGTGTAACGCGTGAACGAGTGACTAAATTCTTGGAAGCACTTCTTAATTTTGTCAGCTTCTACCAGGTACGTCGTATTCACATCAATATTGAATATGGAATTTTTTCAAAATTCTTACTATGGAAAGAGTATGGATACTACTGTAGTTGCCATTACACCATACTGTAGATATAGTATGGAAATAGCGAACCATCCGAACTGTTTCGGGCACTCTATCAAGTTTCAAGAAATTTGTTCAAAACACAGGGGCGGGGGCGAATTTGGCTTGTTTACACCCATTTCACAACTTTAGACATGTTCTAGTTTACAGAAGCATAGCATAGAACAAAGGTAACTAAGCTTTAGAATTATCTACATGAGTGAATAACTCTTATACAGTGGCGGAAACTTTGCGAAATATAGGGGCGAGTGCCGAAGGCACGAGGTTTCTAGTGAGGTATGGGGGAATGCTCCCCCAGAAAATTTTTAAGATTTAGATACCTGAAATGGCATTTGCAGCATTCTGAGAGCACATTTTGTAAGAAATTTCAGTTTGGTTTCAAAATTCAAAACATTAATTTAATGGTGCATTTTATATCAACTAATTCCTCACGATAGTTTGTCATTGCCAACATTGTGTAGCGATTTATGGCCTTTGAAAGTCAAGCGAGATCGTAATAATATAGACTAGCCATACCTTTCCCTGAACGTAACTTCAGCCCCTTAGGACGTATCTTTTTTGTAATAGTCTTGTTCGAATCGCTATCAAAACATTATTTAGAGTGTCATTTTCGAGCATATATCTTCAAATTTGCATCTTTATCACGGTAGTTCCATTTCTGGTCCGAATGTGAGCGAATCCCAACCGGAAATACAATTTCAAAACGTCAAAACAATGCGATGTTTCTATCGTATGACTCCGGAAATGCCAAACTAATCTAAAGGTAAAACTAAAAATGCACCTATCGCGTGATTTTTGACGTCATCCGGCTACGGGAGCTCCTTATCGGCCAGGTATAGCGCGTGGCCCGCATGTTACATTTTTCAAAATGAAAGCTAACTAAAATTATTGGGGGGGGGGGGGCGATCCCCCTGCCCTCCTAGTTTCCGCCACTGCTCTTATACATGATTCTAATGCTGAATTACCGGCTTTTGTTGTATTCTATGCTTCTGTAAACTAGAACAATCGTACCTAGGCATGTGAGTTATCAAAGTTGTGATTTGAGTAGCAACGATGTAAACAACGTTAGCCAGATTTGTCTATCAATCAAATTCCTGGGCTTGTCTGTATACGACGGATTGCAATAAACGTTTCTAGATCTGTTGAACTCCTCGGCCCATATAACGGCCGCCAGCAGGAATTTGAGCCCGCTATACCACGATGTGACACAACATATTCATGCTGTAAATAATAGAACGACTCCATCACATGTTCACTTGCTATACGTGGGTACAACGAAAGAAGTCCGTCGTCTCGTACACTCTGATTGTTCCGATTTTTCTCTTCCCCTAGTCGTGTGTTTGATCCCCTCTCTTATGTCAAAGCAGATCACGTGACCAGCTCCTAAACTACCGTTATTCTGTGTCTACAGTAGAACCCTGGTAACTCGAACTCGCTTAACACGAACTTCTCGCTAACTCGCACCTGGTTTTGAGCCAATTTTTACAGTCATTTACTCCAGTTAACTCAAACTCGCTTAACACGAACTCCTTGCCAACTTGAACAAATTTCATTTACCCTTGGTTAAATTTACCCGCTTAATTCAAACTGTACCTTTGAGACGTGGATGGGCAAAACTCGAAATTTCAGAACATATTTGTATATGATATATACAAACGTAATGAAAGGTTCAACATAGACTGCGAGCAATCCCTCTATTTTCCTTCGTTTTATTGTTTCCCGGTTTCCCGCGCGTTCAGTCTTAGTCCGGGAAACAATAAAACGAAGGAAAATAGAGGGATTGCTCGCAGTCTAGATTCAACAAGTTGTGTCGATCATTACTGATGTAGCTGATTGGTACTGCTTAACTTACTATAGGTTGTGATGAATAATGAAACGACTGTACCTTATACCTTGTAATTAAAGATGCGGTACAGTCCGTATGCAAACAAAGGCTTTGGTTACATTTCGGTATCCAAAATATTGAATTTTATTCGACAGCTATTTATATTTTCATGATTCTAGAGTATAATAAATTATCAAGAGACAACCATCAAGCTTTGCAAGAACATAAAATGAAATAAAAACCTAAATAAACTGTTTGTAAATAAAAAGAGGGCTCCTTTGTGCACATGCGCAGATCGGACTGTACCTCATCTTTAACTCGAACAATTTTTCATTTTTTCTCTTGGGAGTTCGAGTCACCGGGGTTCTACTGTATTTCCCTCTTTTTAGAAGCCACTTGCGTCTCTGGAGTCATGCTTGGCGCAGTATTTGCTGACATGGAATGGTGTTGACTATCAAACATTGATATTTCTACTTGTCTCACAGCTCCAAATTAAACCATTTCAAAGTAAGTTGGTCTGTACTTGTTGGCACCGTACTATACGAAATTGGCAAATTAACTCTTAGTGTAAACATTCGAAAATGAGACCAGCCCCACAAATATAACATCGTTCTAAATACCCGCCTTTTTCCTACTCAAGAAGACAAAAACGAGGGGATTTTGTTGATAATGCGGGGCTACTAAAAAGGGGCTGGGTTGGTTGAAAAACGGTGTGGGTGACCAAAAAAATGTAATAATTGAAGATTACTGAGCAAGCTGTTTTTTCACAGTGCAGTGAAAATCAATACTGAATTTCAGTTGGATTTTTACGCCTTAATAATTCCATGCCAGTTGCAAGCGGTAACCTGGCGAATTTTGCTCTTTGCAACAGTTGTCGTAAGAAGGGTGCTTGGGAAGTTTTGAAAAAGGGAGACATTGGTAAAAAGCGGTAACATTGGTAAAGGGGAGGTGGCTAATTAACCCCATTCCGAACTACTGTATGTATAAAGCCGCGTCCCCCACACATCAATCTACTAAACATTTTTGTTGTTCCAAATATAAGAACAGAAGCTCGTGGGTATGGGATAATATTAAAGGCGAGCGTGAGGTTTGTACTGTGAAATATCAGACCGAGGTCTGATATTTCACAGTACAGACCGAACAAGCGAGGTCAATAATCGGTTTATTATATGGCTGAACTGAGTCTGTGAGCATATTATATTTTTCGCGCGAATTAAATCGGCTATCGTCAGTTTCACTGGGTAACAATATACGGTATAGGCATGCATGCTCAATCAAAAACAATTTGGTTGTTTGAAATTTTTATCTGTTACGCACAATTGGAAAGTTAAGAAGCAAAAATTTTTTCTGTTTGCAAAGCAAAAATTTCCCGCCAGATAAACGACATCCGGGACACCGGTCCAGATACGGAAAATACGGACCACGGTCTGGATACGGGTTTTTACGGACCGCTTGTCAACCAATCAGAATAGAGAATTTTGAAAAGCCATATAATAAATAGAGGATATTACACGGCGGCGCGAAGATATGCCTTTTATCTTCGAGTGATGAAAACAATATTTTATGAACGAGCGCAGCGAGTGAGTAAAATATTGTTTTTAACACGAGAAGATAAAAGTCAACCTTCAAGCCACCGTGTAATGTTTTGTTTATTATATTGTCCCAAGCAAGAGATTGTGAAATTTCACGCTCAAAAGTAAATTGGAAAAAGTCACGTGATCGATATCTTCACCAGTGAAGATTCGATATCTTCACCAGTGAAGATATGGAAAATATCTCACTGTGTATTTTTGAGTATCTCACTCTCTACTATATAATAAATGTAAATATGTATGGATGGAGAAGATTAACATTGAGAAGATTTTAGATGGAGAAGATTTCGCATGTTGTATTACCAAAAGTAAACCGTGCCTGCATGACATCGTCTGAAATAACATGTCACATGTGGCTAGAGAAAGGAATCCAGTTCGACTCAGATTCTAACACTAACCGGGGAACAGGTATTCTTGGGGGGAATAGTGTGCCTGATCACTCTAAACCAGTGCCGAAGCTAGGCAACTGGTCATGCTATGCTAATAAGGTTAAATATGTTAAAGACAATACATTTCTAAAGGTTTGAATAATGCAGATCATTAAAACATTACATAGCATCACCTGTTGCTATGGCTATAGTTTCGCCACTGCTCTATACCGAACCCTAACCTAGGTGAACAATTTTGCCAGGCACTTAACCCCTAGATAGTTAATCATGTTTTGTTGTTTCATGTAGAGTTAAATGATTTGGTACTTGAACCTATTCGCAAGTTATTCTTTTGTTCATCTGTGGAGTTCAAGGTATGCGAATCTTTACTGCAGACGCGCTCTGCTAAAAAATGCATGATTTGGCGTTTTCCACCGCGATTTGCCTACGGAGGAGGCTAGGGAACATGAGTATAAACCTATTTACACTTGCAGTTTTTGCTGCGATTTTAAGTTCGATTCTCGTCTTCTGATGGATGTGAACGAGTGGATGAGTTATGAATGTTCAAATGAGGGATCGTTCACATGCATCAGAGATAGAAAATCGCGCTAGAAATCGCCGCAAATATTGCATGTGTAAACGGGCCTGATGGCAGATCTAATATACTGTATATCTACAGTAGATCTGTATATCTGTTTTGCAGTAATAAATTTACTGCGTGGTGTTTCCACAAACAATAGTATTATATGCATATCTACAGTAGTATTCACGTAAATATAATTACTGTAGTGTAGCAAATGGCGTATGTTATTTCTTCTCGGTCGGTTCAAGATATTCAGTTGTGCAGCATGGGCTTAGCAAGAGTGTGAATGTGTTAACGAGCAAAAAATGTTAAAACATAAAAACAAAGTTCTTGTATTTTGTCTTTAGTAGTTAGTATACAAGCTTAAAATTAATTTGGCATTAATAATATGTTTATATTATTCAACAGTCACTGCAAATACGTCCTAAAGCAAACAAGTTACAATTTCCTATACGTATTTGCGAAATAATAAGTATTTTAAGCTGATTTTAAGAATAACTTTATGTTAGTAGTTGACCAACCATGCTGTTTACCCTTCAATTTTGAGTGCAGTTTTACACGTATTCATTTGAATGCCAAGAATCACTTTTTTAGAAGATGAAAATGTTTCCAAGGGAAACATATGCAGCACTTTTGGACGGGCAGATTGCTAATCCTGGCTCTAAATGTGGGTCCCTGTCTCTAAATGTGAAAACCGTAAAACACCAGTTTTGAAAAATGCTATTTGAACAAATATGGAAATGTTAAAAAGATGCATATATATACATGACAATGCTGCGCTTAGGGGAGGACAATTAGAAAAGTGTTGGGGCGGGGGGATTTCACCTTGCACACATTTTTTCCGGCCATCTCCTTGTGCTGGCATTTTTGGCGGCATTTTTAAAAGAGGAGAAAAACCTAAGGGCAAACCTATAGTCGCCTCGGCACAGCGTGGCCCAGTGACTAATTAGCTGTATTCATATTGACCAAACTTTGGTTCTGCTTTACAAAACTGTGAAACTACAAAGTTGCGAGGAATTGGAGGGAAGCAATATTTTTGAGAAGGGGGCAGACCTGATGCAGCACTTTTGGACCATAGATATTTTATATACACTAGATAGCGCATATATACACTAGATAGCGCATAGTAAAATTGAAGCCAAGAATATTCCAGCGGTTACCCCCATTTGAATAGATGGCGGCCATGTTGGTAGTTCCCACTCGCTAATAAACGCTTAAAAAACAACAATAACTTTCATCATTTGAATAGTTTAAAAATGTATTTGGAATATGTTTAACTTAATGTTTAAGTTCCCTGTTTAAGAAATAGAAAACATACGAATCTTCTCATTTCTTGGGAATATCCTGAGTCTGCAGTCACAGCTTCAATTTTTGAATTGCAGAATAATTAGATGCACTATCTAGTGTATATAAGATATCTATGTTTTGGACAGGTAGTCCTAATCCTGGCTATGTCGCAGTTTGTGCACGGGTTTAGAATTCTAGAGTTAGAAAATCTTTTGTTGACTTTTATAGTGCCAAGTCCTTAGCTGCTTGACTGAAATGCTATTAACCCTTGCACGTTCAACATTAGTGACAGCCATGGAAGAAGACAAACCATCTCAAAGCACTTCCGCAACTCCTTTAAGGTATGGGTTCTACCGACCTTACTCGTTACTCCTAATATATACGGAGCTCACTGATGCAAAACGGCGTACGCCATTGGTTCGTGGTATTTCTGAGAGAGGTGTGATTTGCTTAAACGTCACTGAATGGCGTTAAAATTAATATTTATTGATGATGATAGTACATTGTCAGTCTAAAACAATTAGTAAGATGAAGATACAGCTTCACCAACGTTTCTTGTAAACAATAAACTAAACTGCGTGTAACAAGAGACTGTTTTTGTATCAAAATGATGTTTGGACAACTGTCAATTAAAACGCTGAATTACATTTTGGGCAGGCAAATACATTTTGATTCACAATTACATTCCTCAGCCAATCAAAATTGAGACTAAATGGCAATGGAGTTATTTAACTAACTTACGATCGCTTGTAACCTTTTTAACATGTAACTGACCATTCCTCATTGTAATTTCTTCCTCCATTGATATTTTCCCTGTAGTGTCAATGATCTTCCCATGTCAAACAATGAAACAAGGGAAACATGTTTAGTGATAAAAGGCTTAATTGGATTCGTTAACAGGATTTGTACTGTAGCTTCGCAGGTATGTTGGCTTACTTTTACACAAGGCCGGATTCTGTTGGAGGTGGAAAATATTTAGTGGGGATCAGCGGTCCTGTCCATGGCTACCCTGGTATGTTACCTGTCAGAATGTAGCCTCCCCCTGACGTCAACTACATTATGTGACGTATGCATGTACTGTACATATCTCTCAATGTATATATGAATTATGACTATACTATACTCATCCAATTTCACGCCACGTTGCAATACTACCGGTATACAAAGTTTCTTTCGAAACATTGCAATAAAAGGGTAATTGACACATCGTATGATTATCACTTCTTCAATTTTATAGAAAAACTTTGTTACAAGTGCCTTGTAAAAATTTAGTACCAAAAATTAAAGTTAACTGTTTGGATTGAGTAAAATTTTGACTTGATCCATGATTTGACTATTTCCAGGGGAGGTGCAAAAAATCTCAGGGGGAATGTGCAAAACGATTTCAGGGGAAAATCCGTCCATGCCTAGTTTACACAACTGTTGTATTTATTTCAGCAACATATGTTGCTTATGTTCATCTTCCTATAATTGGTTAACTGAACCATACGCATCAAAGAAGTATAAATTGTATGAGAAATCTGAGACTGTACTGTTTATTGTACTCTTGGGCAATAAACAGTACAGTCTATAAACAATAAACAATAAACAGTACAGTCGAGCCCCAATGGCCTCGTTTTCATGTGGTTCGTTCCTCATGTTTCGTGCACAATAGGGATAGGCTTGTGTTTGGGATAGGATCAAAGAGAAACATATTCGTGCACGAAACACGGGAATATAACCTTCCTGCGTGTCAGGGAACGGGGCCATGGGATAGAAATGCAATAAACAGCAAAGTCTATTGCTTTTTGTTTCAGAACGTTGAAATTGCTTCGTTCATTACATAACCTCTGTCCAGTAGGAGTAGGTCTTCTGAACAGCTGTCTACTGAATCTATTGACTCGGTGGACCAGGGTTGGATTTACGGGGGGGAGACGAGGGTGCAATGTGGAGGGGGAGTCCCATTTCCTTATCAAATCCATTTTTGGCTTTAGAACGGCAATAACAAAAAAAAGTAGAGACAAAATGAGATAGTAACATATTTTGAAATTGTCAAGCGACTTGACTTTGCTGGTCATAATTTTAACCTGATCTAGGTAAAGTTTACGTCGCTGCTTCTTTGTAGCGAAAAAATAACACTGATAGTAAATTCATTTTGTATTATTTTCAGATGGAATCGGATCACATTCTTCTACAACATTGTATTTTATGTTTCTTTGAACAAGTATGTTTTTTTGATGTGATATTTAGGGGCTGATTACATGGAAAGTTTTCAGCCCGGGCTGAGTTTCAGCCTGGTCGAAGGCTAAAATCCCATTAAAACACAGCAAACGGTTACATGACAGAAATTCCAGCCGGTTGAAGCTACCCAGGCTGAAAATTTCATCCCTGTTGACCGGGCTGAAAATCGTCATGTGATCAACGGTTGAAAAAACAGGTTGAAAAAACAGCGTTTAAGTGGCTTTAGTTATGTCTGTTCTATTTTTAAATGCAACCACAGTCACGCAGAAGTCAAATAATAGACATGAACAACATTTTAAATTCTTCGAAGAAGCGGATCCCCATTTTGAGATTTGATCGTTCCAGCCCGGGCTGATATTTCACCCCGCGATTTGAACTGAAATTCTAACTCATCCCCGGCTGAAATTTGCCATGTAATCGTGAAACAATTTCAGCTCGATTAACCGGGTTGAACTTCAGCCCGGGCTGAAAACCTCCCATGTAATCAGCCCCTTAATTCATAAAACCGTAGATAGCTGTATGATGATGCGCAGGTTTCTAGGGTAAGACATTTTAATCCCGACTTATAGTCTCCAACGGGGTGAAGGTCTCGATCGGTTTGAAGTTCTGCTTGTATTTTATAGGGTGTTGTATCCCTATCAATCCGCGGCTTTCTTAATCCAGAATTATTTTTAAATTTCTGTTCATTTTTATAGGTTTCCATACTTCATAAAAACTACCCCTCAGTTTGGTTATTTTACATACCTTCATCTGCTATTATATATCGTCTTCTCTTTGCTTCCAATCCAATGGCAGTCTCAAGACTCTGTAATCTTATTGTCAAGTAAGTGGAGCTTGTAAATGTAATTTACGACTTCCGGTCATGGAAACCAACGAGCTTTGACGTGAATTAACTTGATTGGTTCATTTAAATGGCCAGCGGTTGTTTCGCACAATAAAACCGGAACCTTGCCCGCACCCAAGCCCTTCTCTAACCGTTTGTGATCCGGCCACCTAGTCGCTGCTCACGAAATCTTCGTTGGTTCCTTCAGGGATTCGATCAAATTTTCTTTGTTGACCGGCTACCGAAGATTTGCTTGGAGCCTTGGAAATTAATGAAATTGACTTGATGTCATTTTAGCATAGGTCGGGCACATAGGTCGGGCACATTAGTCGAGCAGTTTGTACTTAAAAATCGGGTAGATTGTACTAAAAGTTTGGCAATTGTACTTCAAAATTGACCAAATGATTGAAGGGAAAAGCGATGTCGCGTATTAAAATAGGAAGAAATATGATACGTTTTCAAAATGCGTGTCTTTACTCTTTTTGCACAACATTTGGTTGTTTTTCCTTTCAACTGTTCGGTGCAATTTTTGTTTGACGCGCGGAAATCATGCCACGTCAACAGCTAATAAAATTGCGAGATGCACCAAACCATAGACAATCCAGAAGACAATATCTTCTGGATTGTCTATGACCAAACGAAGCGCTTGTCATATCATACATAAAGTATGATGGATGCATAGGAAAACATTTTATACATCACAATTCAGTTCATTCACTAGTAGACAGGGACGTCGCGAAGCCATCAACATTGGGGGGGGGGGATTGTCATCATGTTTTGACCAACATTTCCCAGGATTTTGACCAAGTTGTAAAATTTTTTCCTGAAAATGTTGTCGAGGGGGGGGGGGGGGGGGG
>CACRXK020007357.1:0-12446 GCA_902702795.2 Paramuricea clavata
TGGAGTGAGCTTGAATTTTTATGACACGATTAGCCACAAACTGTCGGTACTCCCCCATGCCTCGTATCCAATACAGAGCGACTGTACTGTCATGCCATCATGTTGTTGTGACACTCTTTCTTGACCGATTACCTTCGCCACGTTGCTAACCAGGTTTGCTGTCATATGACCAGCGACCAATTCTAGCCAAGGAATGGTAAGTCCACGTTTCGCCAGGCGAGACTTTGCAGCCACTAACGTTTGGGTGTCTCTGGAGTCTTGTTTGGCGAGCGCGTATACAACAGCACTGACTCCTTGATTGCTAGCGTGGCCGAATCCATGATGTTGGATATCTGTAATTGGCTCCTGATGTCGAGCGATTGGTCTAGGGACTGTTATCATATCAGGAAGCATCCGTTTGCATGACAGCCATTGTGATTCCAGCACGCCGTCAAGTTCAGCATCCCATGGGAGCTTTGCATCACAAATGTCTCGATAGATGATCTTCCCTAGCAATGTCAAGGGTGAAGCAAGGCCCAGGGGGTTGTAAACTTTAGCCAAATGTCTGAGGATTTCCCCGTTTTGTTGTCGCGCTGTTCTCTTCATGGGTCAATTGCACACCCAAGGTATCTTCCCTTTTGTTCCATGGCATTCCAAGTATCTTTGACTCTGTCAGTGCTACGCCCAACTGCATCTTTGCAGCCGTCTGGTCTTCATCACTGGTTGGCAATTTTCGTTCGTCTTCAAGGTCGCTTTCGTTCGATGCCCACTTATGAAGTGAGAATCTGGCATCATCAAGTATAGTTATGGCAGCTTCTTTTCGCTCTTGTGCTTGCTGAACTGTTTCACCACCGCTGAGAATGTTGTCAACAACAAACTGCGTCTAATCTCTTCAACATCGTTGGGTCGTTTCTCTTTCCACATATCCAGGTGTGCTTCCAGGATGCCACCGAGAAGAAATGGTGATTGTGCTAGTCCAAACAGCACCCTAGTAAACCGTAGGATCTGGATTTCGTCATTTCTTCATCTCCAATGAAATCGAAGATCATCTCTTTGATGCGTATCTGCAGAAAAGCTTGTTTAATATCACCTGCCAAGGCCACTGGGTGGGTTCTTTGTCGCACAAGCACTTCCCAGAGTTTATTCTGCAAGGAGGGCCGGGATAAAGACAATCGTTAAGTGAAGGACTGTCTGGGGTTGCTTTCGCTGATGCGTCATATACTACACACAGTTTGGTAGATGTCGCTGTCTCTCTCACCACTTCCTTGTGGGGTATGTAACTCTCCCTGTTCTCAGGTTTTGCTGGTGCTTCCTCAACAATTCCTTGAACCTTTTGGTCTTCGATTATAGCATCGTACTGTTCGAAGAGTCCCCTTTTGAGAAGATGATTCTACAGGGATATGAGACGCTGAAGGCTTCCTTTCTCATTTGTAGGAAGGGGAGGGTGATTCCCTTTCCAAGGTAGACTAGTTGTGTACCAGCCCTCTGGAGATCGCTGTAACTGCTCCTTAAACTCCCTGTAAACTTCACTTTGGTCGTGCTCTGCTGTGTCAGACAGTCCCAGTACATCTAGTCGGCAGACCTCATAATCTGACTGAGAGGTCTGCATTAACATCATGTTATTATGGTCAAACTCCTGTCCTGGAGACATAATAAACCACCCCAACTTTGTGAGTTCAGCGATGGGTTCACCTTCTTTCCCAACTCGCGGACAACTCTTGGTTTTTATTCTGGCATACTCCCCCCTCCAAGAACGACATGCACTGGTAACTGGGGCTTTGCATCATCATCATGAATATGCACTCCTTTAAGATGGGGGTAGGTATCAACTTGGACCTTATAGTGTGGGTTGTCAATTGACAAGAGTTCACTCTTATTTACCTTGATTAAGTCCACTTGCATGCTGAAGTCCCTATCAACTGACTGTATCTCCATTTCGTATGTCTCGAGGTGTTCCAACTTACTACTCATAAGCATATCAATTTGTTTCATTTTCATATCAACAGGTTTTTTATTCAGGAGACTAACCAGTTTAGCTGAAACGTATGAGCTGCCAGCTCCCGAATCCACAAGGTCTCTGCAGGTTACCCCATTCACCTTCACCGTCACAATTGGAAATGTTCCTTCGCCATTCTTTGCAGTCATGAGGTTATTCCTTTCCTTCGGTTGGTTGCAGACTGATGTATGGTGTCGCCGTTCGCAGTTCTGACATGCTATCTTGCTTGTACAACTTGCTGCTTGATGACCTTCACCTGTGCAGTTGAAACAAAGTCGCCGTTTGGGCAGTACTGACTTTATTTCCTGGGTATCGACAACTTTGGGACGGTCAGTTGACTTGTGCTCCTTTGCATCACAATAAACACACCCTCGCGCACCCAGCTTTGTATTGAATACCTTGTTGTCATGGTTTCGTGGACGAGTGTCTTTCTTTATCGAATCATTGATGGGATTTCGTCGAGTCCACAACTTTAGCGCCTCAGTCAGTTTGTTGTAGTCCCAGTCCTCCCATTCCGGGTCGGTCCGAACCAAATCGCTTCGTATTCCAGCTAACTTATCCAATGTCATTGCAACGTTACCATTTATTTGTTCTAGCTTCCCCATTGTTTCTAATGACTGAACACAATAGGAAAGTTTCTCACTAAATTCGTGAACTTTCCCAACGTTTGCATCCGAGATGTAAGGTAAATCCAAAATTTGCTTAGTGTACGCTTTGACAATTTCAGACTCTTTCCCATACTTCGACTGGAGAATACTTTTCGCACGGTTATAGCCTTCATTCGTGAAGGGCAGGGCTTCGATAGTTGGTTTGACTTTTTTATCCAATAACTCTCTTAAGTACGAAAACTTTGTCACACTCGATACGCTTGACTTGTCGATTGTCTCTCGAAATTGGTTCCAAAATCGTTGCCAATCTTCGTAGGTTCCATTGAATTTTGTTATTACTAACTTTGGTAGCTTCGCTTCGAGCCCAGAACTTGACATGGAACTCGATGTTTCTCCCCCGATTTGCTGTTGCTTGGTTTCCTCTAACTGGGTTTTATAATGTAGCTTAGCTTCGTATAATTCCTTTTCGAAATCTAGTTGCTCTTTTCTACTTTTAGCTGTAGTATGTTCCTTGGTTTTAATGATCCACTTTTGTAACGTATCCAAGTCGATGTCAGCCTGGCCGATGGTATTTTCTATCTTTTCACCCCACTCTGTAATACTCTCAATATCTTCGCCATTTGCAATTTTTAATCCCTCTACTGTTCGTTTAGAACTATCTGCAGCATTTACCAGATCCTTTAAAGCATCACGATGTCTTTCTATGCGTTGTTCGTTGTTCGAAGAGATAATTTTCTCGGTTTTCTCTCGAGTTATCGCGATATGTTTCAATTTTGTCTCGAGCGCTTGCTGTGCTTCGTCGAGTTCAGTTGGTTTTGTAGCCATCGAAAACTGCGAATTCTTGCTCTTGTTCGAGCGTTTACACAAATATCTCGTCGCGAGGTGCCACGTGTAGGAAACTACTGCCCGTCGCCCAGACAATAATAATAAGAAACACAGCAAATCACAATTTAAAATCACAATTTCTCTCTCAAATATTCTCACAAGTAAAACTACAAAATTCCCGATCCCAATAACAAATATATTCCCCCATAAAGCACATGTAAATAGTCTCTGTCTATTGGCTAACCCAAACAATGAATTAGCGCCGTCACTTCCGGTGAATTAGTAATTAGGTTAGTATAATAAACATGAACTATATTATTTATGTTAGTTGATTAGTATAGCGTCTGCTGTTAATGTTTACATTAGTTCCGACAAACGCAACAATTGGGCATTTCGCAATCAGGGTAGTTTCAGAGCAGTTTTGGCGTTGTTGTTGGGAAATCCACTAGTCCCAGTCTTTTCATGTGATAAAGCGCTGAATATTAAAAATATATAAATAAAAATAGAAGGCCTAGGTCGAGGCTGAGTGTTTACAACATAGCCGCAGGAAAATAACACGCTGAGACGAAGGTAGCCTGATTCGTCTGACATTCAGGCTAAGACGAAGGCAACCAGGTTCAAATTTGGCAAATGTGTTACTGACTACTGTGATACAGTGCCGAATTAACCATATGGTAGAAGCGGCATATGCCGCGGGCCCCGCGCTTTAAATGCTGCAATTTATGTTTGGAAGAAACATTTTGCATTTTGAAAGACATAAAGGCAAAGACAATTTACTCAATAAAAGAAGCGAAATTTTCGGCAAGTGTCGTCACAAGTAAGTTCGAGTAAACAAGGTCATTAATTAACAAAATTTAATGACCCAAACATTGTTTCGCCTGAGCATTAATTGTTTCGCCTAAGCATTGTTTCGCCTACACGCATTCCGCGTATTCTTTCGGTAGCATAAAAGCAACCTATATTTTCGAAATTACTCACCACCTGACGATTCCTATACTTCCTATACGAATGAAACAGACTGTTGTGGTTTTTTGAGGTAAAAGGAAAAACTATATTACGCTCTATATGGTAATGAGCACTGTTTGTGACTTTGTGTTTCGTAAACCAAAAACTTATAAATATATATATATATATATATATATATATATATATATATATATATATATATATATATGTACTATTTATAAACCGAGTGAGAGGGCTTTATCGGTGCATATAGGCGAGCGGCTATAGGCACCGATAAAGCCCAATCACGAGGTTTATAAATGACTTCTAAAATTCACCTTTTGTTTTGGGTCCCAATGAAATAATAAGAAATGCTAACTACAATAGTTCTATTGTTTTACGATTCTTCCCTTCATTGATCAGCAAGCAAATTAATGACTAGATTAATTGTCAAGTCATACAAGTCGTTAAACGGATTTTTCAAATGGAAATTTGAACATATTTGACTTATTTTGTTAATGAGTCGGTTTCGAAGCGCTCGAAGTGCTGAAGAGGAGCAAACGTTGCTCGAAAGAGCGATACCGCCAAGTACAAGATACGTGACAAAGTGGGCTTTGACGATTTTTGATTCCTGGAGAGCTGCTAGAAGGTTAAAGAAGTGAAGATCGACGACGCTGGTCATGAAACTGATGATATTGGCCCAATCCAGACATTAACTACATCGCTGGCGGAGATGAATGAAGCGTCTTTAGAATTTTAGTTGAGCAAGTTTGTTGGGTTTAAACAGTTTTAAAGTGGTGTGTAATCAAAATGAAAGGGTTGTTAATCCCGTGTTTAACAATTGTAACATTAATTTTAATTTTGGAAAATAAAGTATTTATTGATTTCTCGAATATTTGAGTTTTTATTAGGAACAGATTAATAAACATTTTGTTAAAGAATGCTTTATAAAGGTACATGTACCTTTATCGTAAAGGTACATGTGGTCTAAATATGAATTTTAAATCAGCACACACCGATCTATATCAGGGTATATAAGGGTCATCATGTGACGATATTTTAAGAAATTCATTGGCTAATTAGCTCATGAATTATTCATGAATTTTAGAAATATATATATATATATATATATATATATATATATATATATATATATATATATAATTCAATTTATTTTGGTTGTCTAGATATATAAAGTGCTCAATACTAAAAGTATAGCAGAGCTTATTAGATTGTCTATATCTTAAAATTAAATATCGCTACTCTGAGTTTCACGTCCTTTCTAGACGATCATCAGGCGATTTTGTTCACGATTTTGTTGCTACGTGATTGCATCATCAACCGTTCGCTGACGCGTTGACTTGTTTGTTCGCGCGCGTTCGAATTTCCCGACGTTGAAATTTTTCTCGATGGCGACATTTCGCGAAGAACTCGGATCTTTTGTTCAACAGGTTGGTTTTATTTGATTTCATGATTTCTAATTTCTCTTCTATGCACAAATTACAACGCCTACCGCCAGGTACATACGCTGCTGCTCGTTTCAATATATATATATATATATATATATATATATATATATATATATATATATATATATATATATATATATATATATATATATATATATATATATTCTTTCACTTTTGACTTTATACGTTCGCTAATACAAACGGCATTCCACAAATTTAACAATCAGTAAGGTTGCTTTGTGTGTTGCGAGAATAATCTACATGTTTCTAATGAATAACCTACATGTTTGGGCTGCTTACTTTTAATATTTTACACAAGGCTACCAAACAGTCTGAAGAGAGCTATTTTGGCAGTATGACAAACCCGGAAGTTTAAAAACGTCACAAAATATAAAAACCGGTTTTGCAAGTTCTCAAACGGCAACGTCAGTGTGGAAGAGAGATTTGCATCGCGTGCCACCAGAGGTTCTCTTCGCCTCGCGTAAAATAAATACGAGCGGGCGAAAGATACGATAAGGCGAAAGACACAGAACCTCTGGCAACCTGGGTCGTTTTGCTATTGAAATGGTTAAACGAACAAAACTTTAAATACCACTAATAAATACTTCACTTGTGTTAACGTACTTATCAAGGCAAGTTGTTCTCTCCTCAATCGCGAACGCAAACCCAGGCGTCTTCTTATCTTCGTTGTAGTCGATAATCTTCGTCCATTTTTCGTTGTAAAGGACAAAATCAAATTCATCCGGTTGGAGAATCTTTAGATCTTCTGCAGCCGAGCCACGCAGTTGAACAAAATCAAAACAGTTGTCAAGCTTTTTTACTTCATCTGTTATTAACTTGATCTGCTTTGTTACGTAGTCTGTCACCCGCTTCATGGTTGCTGGGGAGATTTGGGATTTGATGTATATTTCATTTAACCATTTGTGAAACTTTACATCACCGCCTAGAAGAAAAGTGTTGTCTAGAAATTTTGAACACGATTCTTTCCACTTTTTTAATAGATTCTACCGTTATAAATTCGATTATGTCGGCCGCATTTTACAACATTTCGCAACGAAACTTCGGAATATTACTAATTTGGTGATACTCTTTCAAGCTGTAATGAAATTTTTGTCCAGGCTAGTTTACAAGGTGTCCCAAAAAAAAAGAAAACTATTGAAATCACCAATAACAATTTAATTATTAGAATTTGAATGCCTTAGCGCTCTGTTGGTTCCCACGAGTGCATAAATGATTGACATAAGTAAATTTTATGCATAAAGAAACTGTTTAAGAAGTTGTTTTTAATTCCCAGGAGCAGAAAATCGCGCACTTTATCAGGAGATATTCCTAACTAAATTCTAATACATGCACCTTGTCAATATTTTACGCATCATTACGTCCAGCTGTTTGGTAGGGCATTCAAATTTAACAATAAGTGATTTCAATAGTTTTCGTTTTTTGGGGGACACCCTGCATGTAGATCAAAATTTCACTTAAAAGGGGAAAGGTCTATTAAAAAGGGTCATAATGGCCTTTGAGAGCGGCAAAATGACCCCAGAACGACTCTTTTGGAATCGTTTTGAACGCTTTCTCGACAGCTGAAAACTCACGCTTGTTGTGTTTATGAAACCGAACATAAGGCCGAGTTCAGAGTCGGAAATTCGTGGGTTCCGCGGAGAAAAAGGCTCCGTGAAGTTAAATTGCAAGATATCCATAATTACCTGGGAAAGGAATGGAATCCTTACTGAATACAATGCCAAGGAATAGAGTGACAATAGCTAATCTTAAAAGCTTCGCCATTCTTGATTCCTGCTTGGAAAAAGAAAACCATCTGCCATTTCAGTCGTAGAAACAGGCAGTTTACAAGTAATCAAGTAAATAATAGTAAGCAAATAAATTTTAGGTTACTGTAACTAGTTACATTTTGGCTTAAAGTGGAACGACAACGTGTTACCCTTCTGACCAGCGTTTACGTTGCTTGCTATTTTCCTTATGCTATCAACTTTTATTATGTTGATTTGGTCGTTAAACTGATTCACTCTACAATAACTCCCCTGCCTATTTGCGGGCTTGCAGTTGGGTTATCTTATTCGTTACGGTAATTTAACTGAACTCATTGTCAATGGAATTATTAAAACCTACAGATGTAACTTTAAACAAGTTACGAAAAGTTGAAAGTAACTTTGTAACGTTACATAAATGTGAAGTATATATACCTACTTTGTAACAAAAACTAATTATATTTTTTATGCGTAACGTTTACCTGTACCTAGATATACTTTTTTGAACCTGTATACACTGTAAATTTTAAGGAGTTGAATCAAGTCCAAAAGAGTTATATTCTGTCACGAAAAACGGTGACAGAATGACACTTTTGGAGTTGATTCAACTCCTTAAAATTTACAGTGTAACTGTAACTGCGACAAGTTGCAAAAATAATAATAATTTTTACAGCAATGGAAACACAGGTGTTGGCATTCCCACGGCAACAGAGCTTTATAAAGTATTGAGTTTTTTGGACGCTCTAGCTCTAGCGGGTGTAGCTAGAAATAGATGCGTAATTTTACACACATCATAAAGTATAAAAGCACACCAAAATGTGTGTATTTTGGCAACAATCGGATTACACACCACACCTTGAGGTGTGTAAAATTACCCACATTTTCTAAAAAAGACGTACGCATTAAGGTCTGAAAAACACCGTTCTTCCCAATGTTGCATGATCTCTGCCAATAGTCGCCTTTGTCAACCTGACTAGCTTTGTCAAGTTTGAATCAAAACTCATGCTATTAAAATTTCGCCCGAATTGTGCGCAGATGTAACTGTCCGAATTTCGGGCTATAACTTTTGAGCACTTTATGCGAACTGTATACGCTCTAGTTTGTAAAAAATCTTTTCATATTACTGAAATTCAATCGAACAGACGATATTAGGTATAAGTAAAACTAACCTTTAAAATAATACAGTAATGTAACAACTTTAATGAAAACAATTGAAATGATAAATAATAAAAGAATAGGTAAACAATATAAAATAATGAAATAATAACTTCCTTGAAGGTTTGCACCGATGAAATTGATTTATGTATCGAAAGCTTTGCCAACTAAATAATTATGTGTTTTTGATAACAAATTTAAAAAGAAAATATGTTTTCTTGCATTAATTGCAATTAATATTATAATATTATTAATATTAAGAAATAATAATAAAATAAACGCAAGGATTGCTTACAGAAAAAATCTTTTGTCTTCGGTTCTTTTACCTTTTACCAATTGCAAGTTCAGTTGTAACGTGATATTTGACTTGACTCGGTTGTTTTATATAGTTTCTGTCCAGTTATGATCTTATCCATCGCCGGAGTAATTTGTGATCTGCCGCCGTTGAAATCTCGGGTTTTCTACATGACTTGTATACTACTGTTAGCTCACGACATGAGACTCGGATCTTCAATTATGTTCTCTGTGGTACCAGCATGCACAGTTCTTTATTTTTTGAATTCTTTGTTCATTTGCCAAAAATATCTGCTCAACAAAAAAGTAATAGTTAAGGTAATTCCGTAGTATAATTGTTCCCGAAATGAGAATGTGCTGAAACTTCCCAGCCATGGAGTTCGTGATATACTTAAAGTAAAATCGCACAGAAAAGTCGGGGTCACCGAACTCGTTAAGAAGATATAACAATCACAATATACCTCCTGTACCCCAATATGTCGCCATCTTGACGCTCATTACGAGTAACAGCAAAATCACAACTTAACAGCCCGATATTTATTGACGTTTTTAGCGCTATCTTGTAATTATTTTTGAAAAATATTGTAAAATGAAACTACTGAACGTGTACAATTCTGATCCATAAATGTTTTTTCCACATTTCTTTACATATTTTTCTTTGAGAACATGCATTGATAAAGGATTTTTTTCAAGATCCAGAAATGGTTTTTCTTTTAATTTCGGATATGAAATGTAAAATGCATTAAAGAAATAAATGATCAGTTAAAAAATGGGGGTCACTGATCTTTTTAGGGAATTGTGTCATTAAAACGTGAAACACAAGTGAATTAAATATACTACATACACAGGGAACCCTAGCTACACTTTTGTATGCCTTTTTTGAAAACATTGATTTTAACGTAATTCTAGTGCACGAATGTAACAAATATGTTTTGAAGTAACATAAAATTGTCATAAAATAATTTTTATAAAACGGTACGTATAATGGATGAAATTATAAGTTATACGATGTGCGCAGTAAATGTGCGCAATGCAAAACTGCGGAATTACCTTAAATCATGTTACCTAAATTAGGAAGTGATTTAAGCACGGACCATAATTATACATGAGAGAACTCTTGATGGGTAAGGATTCAACCACCTGAAAAATACAAGGAAAACTTCGTCATTTTGAGCGCAGGCTCTTCGTCGGGAAGTTATAATTCAAATTTATCATATTCATTTTGAAATCATGCGCGCAATCAAATTCGAATAATCCGATTCGCTAAAAATGGTGCGTTACAGCCCAAATCGCACTATTTTAGAGCTGTAATCGCACTATTTAGAGCTTTGTTCGCATCAGCATGAGTTGTAATCGCATCATTTTTTAAACCAATTGTATTGAAGGGTGACCTTAGCTAACCAATCAAAGGAAAGAAAAATGTGATCAAAATTGAGCAAAATAAACAAATCAAAGTTTTACCATGCATCTTGGCTAAAACTGTTAAACAATTCACAAATAATTATGCGCATATTAGGAACAAAATCTTTGTGAAACATGGCGAAAATACCAACAAAAAGAAACTTAATAAAGCGACAGGCAAAACAACTAAACATGCAAGGTAATTCGTACATTATATAATTTGTTGATTTTTGAATGAACAAAACCGCGCCAAAACCCTATTAAACTTACATTGGTTGTCTCTTTTAGTATTCACAGTAATCAGTATCCATACATTTTTTGGTCAAACTTTATGGGATCAAAATTGAGCAAAATAAATCGGAGAATAATTGCAATGCATCTTGGTTACTTAAAACTGTTAACTAAACAATTCACAAATAATTATGGGCATATTTATAGGAGCAAAATCTGTGTGAAACATGGCGAAAATACCAACAAAAAGTAACTTAATAAAGCGACAGGCAAAACAACTAAACATGGTAATTCGTACATCGTATAATTTGTTGATGTTTGAATGAACAAAACCGCACCAAAACCTTATCAAATTGCCAATAAAACGTATAGTATGTTAAACTTACATTGGTTGTCTTTTAGTATTCACAGTAATCAGTATCCATAAATTTCTTCATTTTTTTGTCAAACTTTTCGAGATTTATTAATAAAGAAAGTTCATTTTAATACACAAATTATATTGCCCCAACTTCAAGCACCTATAGCAGTTGTCAGTTGACCTCAAAATACGACTTGAAGTTGCTGTAAACGTCAATCTTTAAGGCTTCTATTGACTACACTTTGATAAGTCAAAGAATGTCAAAATTGCCCAAAACAAAACATCTAGTCGTGCAACGATATTTTAAGAAAAATTTCAAATTACTTTGTTTGACGACTGCACAAAATTAGAATTAAACACACAATTTGTGGTGCGAATCTCAGTCAAGGAAACTGGCACGAAGCACGCGTCTTGCCGTGCGCGCACGGCAGCAATTAATGACGAGAATAATTAGCGCAAGGTAACCGCGGTCTGCATCCACGAGCTTATTAAGGAACGATCAATATCAAGCTTGAAAACAACATGAGCGGAAGAAAAAATAGCACGGACGAAGGGTCCCGATGTATAGATATTGATGATGAGGAACGATTAAGGTTAGAAAAGGATATAGAGATACTTCAGAAGAGAATATGTGAGTTCGAAGTCTACCTGATGCAGATGGACGCTGCGGTGGGAGGTATGCCTTATTATACAGAAAGCTTATCTACTGTATAGTATATTTTTAAACTATTGAGTGACAACACTCTCCTCTTGACGAGTAAAATCCGCCAGAGAGCGTATAGTTGCATATTTGCCCAGTTAGCTGCAACAGTATAATTATTATTTAAGGTTTGCAAAAGGAACGGGATAAAATTGATCAAGAAAATATCGAATTGCAAAAAGAAAACGAAAGATTCCATCAGGAGATAAAGTTTGAGAAAATACACAATGCTGACCTTAAAAATGAGCTGAAGAAAGCAAGAAGAAATCGAGTACCAGCAAAAGAGACAGGTACAGTACATAACCTCTCTGCCAGGCATTTTCCCTTTTGTGGAGAAAAAAAGAAATACCCAGCGGGCAAAATGACTTTTATCCAACGTTGAATCAACGTTGGAAATGACCTTCCAGACGTTGGATAGACGTTGAAAAAGGGTTGACTATGCAAATTGGATCGACGTTACTGTTTCGACGTTGAAACAACGTTCAAATTAGGTTGCCAATCTCGTCAACCATAATTCAACGTTGAATCCACGTTAAAACAACGTTGAGATTGGTTCACAAATCGACGTCGTACATTTAACCATGAATTCAACGTCTGTTGGCAGCTGTTGAACCAATGTTTGTAAAACAACGTCAGAGCAACGTAGATATTAGGTTGTCGACGTCGCAACCTTTTTTCTACCAAATTTCAACATTGAAACAACGTCGTGTGCCCGGTGGGTA
>CACRXK020007358.1:0-23015 GCA_902702795.2 Paramuricea clavata
TGACATGTATGACATGTATTGCACAGTGGGTGTCATATGTGTTAAAGGGATATATCAGGAAACATTTGGCAGACTGTTTGTTTGTTTGGTAACTCATTAACACACAAGGCCTTCCTAAACTTGTATGGTGTTAGATAAAGTAAAATGCTTTTCTTTGCCATGCTTTAGCATTTTATTCTGTCATACATTTTACTTGTCAACGAAAAGGTTTTGTTTGTTAATAATCGGTAAACGTTTTTTAAACAGACATAATGGTTTAATTATATCAGGTAGAAACAGTACAACAAAGTCGGCTCCTGTTCCTGCACTTATAGTACAAACACGAGGTACAGTACGGTCATTAGTCTAATTAAGTTATCTCTATATTTTTTGTAGGCAGCATGTGAAAAGGGGAATGAGGACATTTTGCCATGGGTGACTGCTATAAGAAACCACTTTTGGTTTTGTAGTAGAAACTGTGATGGAAATGTTGATGACTTCAAGGTACTGTACATGCCAGTACAGCATTTTGTTTTTATTACTTTTAGATAATCTACATGTATTATTGCAAATCAAGTGTTCTTTTAGGATTTGTGGTTAGCATTATTACATCATGTGGTAGATGAACACAGTTGGGTCTTAAATGATGGGAAGTCTTCTGGGAAATGTGGCCATGGTCCTCTCACAGATGATAGGCAAAAGCCTTGGTTATTAAAAAATAGCAAGGCACACAAGGCGTTGCAGAAAATTGTCCTCAGCAAGAGATTTCTAAATACATTTCGATATTATACAAGGTTTCGGTAAGAAAAAAGTGTTTTAATAGGTTTTATTTAAATTGTAATAAAAGCAAATCTCTTTACAATGTAAATAATTATTTTTTTCTATTTCAGGCACACAGGCTTCCGTGAATCCTATCACAATCATTTACTGATGTATTGCCCAAAACGTCAGTCCTATTCGTAAGTACATTTTAAGCAGCTATATAGTTAACGCAATACTCTTATCATCTGCGTACTTAATTTTTTGCTTAAAGTGCCTATGACATGAAATTTATTATTTTCTTAAATGAAAGAACTCTTTAAGCTGTAGTGTAACTTATATTTCAGTTTCTTGTTTTTATGGTTTGTTCCGGAGATATTTCAATTTGTTTGACATGTAAATGAGTGTGAATATGTCCGCTAATTTATGACGTCACGTTGGTTGCAAGCTCCTCAAAATGGTTGAATATCACTGCTATCATCCAAGATGATAACTTCAAACTTCCCTCACTGGTAAATGTGATGAAACACTGGATAAAAACGTGAACTGAAAATAGAGTTAATAGATTTATAGCCAGTGTAAGTTGAGCTTGCAACCAACGTGACGTCATAAATTAGCGGACATATTCACACTCATTTACATATCAAACAAATTGAAATATCTCGGGAACAAACCAAAAAAACAAGAAACTGAAATATAAGTTACACTACAGCTTAAAGAGTTCTTTCATTTAAGAAAATAATAAATTTCATGTCATAGGCACTTTAAGCCGGTTTTCATTAGGCGGAATTTTCAGTGCGGAATGGAATTTTTCTTTATCTTTTCTAATTAGTTCCACCTGAGAAATAAAAAATCAAAGAAAATTTCCGCTCCGCGCGCAAAATTCCGCCTAGTGGAAAACCGGCATTATACCATTTTATCTGTCCAAGCCCAAGTTATTCAAAACCGTAATTTAGTTAGAATATGTGCAAGTCTAGCACGACTGGGCATGATTGGACTGATATGATCACTGATCAGATAGAAATAAGAAATGTTGTTAGAGTCGATCGTAGCCTGTGTCTCGAATTGTGTTCCTTGATATATAACACTAATACTAGTTTCGTGTTACTGAAGGAATCCCTTTCAGAAACCTGTACTTGATGTAATTCATTATAAAGTTAGGTACACCTTGAGGTTTGTACCAGCTCATGCAAGTACGCGACAATAATCATTGGAGTATTATTTTTTGTATTCTCTATATTCCTGAACAGGTTCGTTGGATACAAATTACGAAATCAACTGGCTACCATCGATTTTAATAGTCATCAAAACAGAGAACCAGCTACAACTGCCGATGGAAGAGTTCGGTAAGATAATGACTATGATATATGCACAGTATATATACCTGTATACGGTATATATATATATAGAGAGTAATGACTGCTAACCATATATTGAAATTACAGGGCTTTCAGAATTATTTAACTAGGTGATTAAGATAAGAAAGTATCCAGTGGTGATGTGTATTTACTGTAGAGTTGTTTGTTAATGGTGTTGATAATGTTCTGATATTTGACTAAAAAACCTGGCAGTGAACCTGTACTCGCAATCACTGGATCTGACGGTTCCACTTCAGTATTTATATGCATTGAAAACCGTGTGAGGTAAGTGCTTCTAAGGTCTATTAAGTTAATGGAAAACTTTTGACCATTATATTAATATATTATTTTGCAGTTACCGTGCACAATACAGTAAACGAACCAAGCAATGGTGTCCAGTTACCATTCTCAAGGCAAAAGAATACAAGTACATTCCAGATCTTATTGCCAAAATATTTGAAATGCAAGTTAAAGTGGGAAATGTGAATAAAAAAATAAAACGAAGTACAGAAGACCCACGTAACATATCTCCTAACATTGCTATTGTTCCAAGACCAAGTGTGGAAAATCTGCTGTTGAAGAACAAGTCAAGATTCACATAACTAAATTTAAGTATACAAGTATGACATTCATAATATTCAAATGTACTTTGTGGCTGTGCCAATTGTATCTTGCATGTACTTTATATTACAGTTGAACAGTAAACGATAATCTTACAACCGTGCTGGTCGAAAACCAACGTAAATACCATTAGGTGATGGGTATCTTTTCCTGATTGTCTGAACACAGCAACTTGGGACAACACGTCTGTCACCTTGACCTAACCGGCCATGCTGCCATAGCACAAACTGTCTGTACGCAGTGTGGCGAAAATTTTCATTGTTCCGTGGATGCTCCATAGCCAACACATCTTCCTTGTATCTCATTGCAATATCAAGTATGTTAGGATCCAAAACGATTTGATAAAACAAAGGGTGTGTTGTAATGCATGGTTGAACTGTTTGTGTGCAACACTTGTTTTCAGCTTGAGTTGGCATCACAATACATACACCGCACTTGCACCACTCAGGTTGATTGTTGTATTCTGGTTGCTCAGGCAATTCGTTTATATTACCCTGTTGAAACACAGGTAGCTCTCCATTCACCAAATCTGCAAACATGGCTGGTTGCCGTCTGAGCAATTCTGCAGTTAGTACTCGAAGAGTTGCATCATCTAAGTTATTTACCAGTTCCTAATGATACATAGAATTATATTTGTCAGTTGAACAAATACAGTATCCTGTAATTAAAGAATCTCAGTTTCAATTACGTGTTTTAAATAAGCAAATACTGTAGTAGAAAAAATCCTGAAGTAGCAAATCAATTAACTGAAGTGTAAGTTCAATACGGTGCATTTGGCTTGATGTTAATTAATGATGTGTTAACATAAGTGATGATATACTGTAACTAACCCTACAGTGTACTTTATTTTACACATACAATTATCTAACAGGATACAACATTTTAAATTGGGATACTGGAATTACTAGATTTTCTTGGTGGATACCATTTCAAGTTGGTAGTATCCCGTTGGATACTGCTGAAAAATTTAAAGCCCTGTATTATAACGACTCTGAGGTTGGATTTCACCACATAATCGCTTGTTAAAGAGTATTATTTAATTATTAATAGGTTAAAGCATATTACAGTATATACCAAGTGTCAAAATTAATGTTTTTCCATCTGATTAGACAATATAGTAACATGTGAAATTCATTAAATTTGTCTTTTTACTACTAAAGATTAGCTCTGATGTGGTTCATTGTATGCTGTTACTACAGTATATGTTAAATAAGAATAAAATAGTTTGGTACTGTTATTTTTATGTGGGCAATATAAGTTCACGTCATGCAATAATTTAACACAATTTCCTTGACACTTGATATTCTGTATATATAATAGAATACTGACTCAAACTATAAGGAAACAGTATATTTTGTGGACCCTCTACTGTATTGCCATGTTTCCTCTTATCTCATGTTTACAAACCAAAATGATGTTCCATGGTCACAGTCAAGACATTTCAAGAATAAACCAATGCATACAAATTCATATTACTTGGTATACTAGAAATACAATGATTTTTACAGCATTGTTTGGATATTATGTGTACCACGCATACTTGTAATTAATAAAATGAAACAATTAACCTATTTTGAATTCAAATTGAGTTTATTATCACCTGCAGTTGTTCTTCATGCTGAGCCCTTCTCTCTTCCGAATTCTCCTCAGCTACTAATCTGCCATGCCCTCTTCCTCTTTGTTGTCCTCTATTTCTTTGACCTCTATTCCTCTGTTCTGTTGACCTCTGTTCCGTTGACCTCTGTTTCCTTGACCTCTATTGGTCTGTCTCACTCTGCCTCTCGACGTACCACCTCTTCTGGCACGCCCTCTGTTTGACCTTGCACCAAACCCATGTATAGTCACGCCAGATCGTCCACGTCTACTGACTGTACTACTACCATATGATTGTTGGCTAATGTTAAAGCTTGTATCTGAGGATTCCTGAAATTTTTAAAACTTTAATTAGGCTGTGGGCTGTTGGCCAAAATTATTTCGCTTTGTGGCACCCATGTGGGAAATATTTGGTTTGGGGTTTATTTGAAAGGCATATAGGTACATCACTACCAAAAAAAGTTCCCAAGCAAAACAGTTGCCCAATCCCGAGAAAATGGGTGATCAATGATTATCCTCTATTAAATTGTATTACAGCAAAAAAATGGGAAATTCTGTATTCAATTACGATAATTCAATAAAAATGACTTGCATCCTTGGAAAACGTACAAAAAAACGCATATAACACTTTTAAACAGTTTTTTTTATTTTTCAAATAGTCTTTGAGTTATTGCTGTTTTAAATGTGAAAATTGGACCAAAATGTTGCAATAAGGACTGGGTACTAGGTCAAAACACGTTTTTGACAGCATATAACTTGTAAACAATTTTAGATATGAAAAAACTGTTTAAATGTCTTATATGTAGCTTTTTGTACGCAAAATTTTACATACAAAATTTACATACAAATACAAAATTTTACATTGTAATACAATTTAATAGAGGATAATCACTGATCACCCATTTTCGCGGTGTTGGGCAAGTTTTCTGCTTGGGAACTTTTTGCGGTAATTAAGCATCTATGGTTCTATGAATTGAACCACAGAAAATCTATTTCCCCGGAGGGTGCCACGAAATTGCTTTTCTAGGCACTTTTTCGCACAACAGCCCACAGCCTAAATTACTTATGGGGTGGGTAGAAGATGTTTGGAGAGGCAATGAAAACATTCTGGGCTACAAAGGGTGGGCTGGCAAAAAATTCATGACAAGAAGGGGTGGGATATGATTTTACTTAAATATGATGCTAAACGCTTACTTTTCAACGTCAAGTGGGAAATGACCAAGGAAATGACAATGAGAATAATTGTAATATTTGTAAACATGATATCAATGACATGTATGTTGACTGCCTTTTGTATGAATAGAAAAGGCTAATTAACTTACTTCCATAACTACAAGTATTGTAAATTGTTTAGAATGCAGTTCAGGCTATATATAATGGTTGCACATGCCCTACTCTTTCATGTGCAACATGATTTGCAAATATATAAATAATTTGGTAATGTATTAAACCTGGAAAATAATGTACTGTATAAAATGTACAAAAGTCCTGTCAGATATTATTTTATTTATAATGAATCAAAATGCAAGGCACCCGTTCAGTCAATATGACAAATAAAACTAAAACAATATGACAAAAAAGCAACCATTGCCCAATACTCACTTGTGTATCATCAGAATCTGAAGATAAGTTCCCGTGTACAACGTTTCTTTTATTTAGACAAGTAGTCGAAGCCATTTGCCTATGGCAAGCTGATGAACAAAAATGTCCAACATTTTTACAGGGACACGCATTACGACCACTTTCTCTTAAACACATACCCCTACAAGTGCATACAGTTATGTTGTCAGCACCAAAAGGGTTTTCAGACGCTTGAATAAGTTCCTGTTGATCCAAATTTTCTGACGTAACAGAGATATCCATAAATGCGAAAGTTTGAATAAATTATAATGCCAACGCAACAATTCAAAGTATTTATATCTCAATGACAATGGTATAACGTAATATGATCCGAATTAAGTGTTCATCACTGATCGCCAATCGTTTCCGCCATTGTTTTTATGAGAGGACAGTCATACTTCATGTAACTTGCATGTAATGGATAAAAACATAAAATGTAAACAATAATACGCGCATGCGCGAATTCGACTGGAATTTATCTTTAAAGACTAAGTATAATATTTAAACAATAAGAACCAAATGTTCTGTCAAAAATTATTAATAAATGATCGATTTTATGTATGCCATATTTACATTTAATTTACTGTACTGTAAATTGGTTTTTAAAAAATCTTTAATACCTGTGAAATGATCCCCTTACTGTAACTCCTTAACTGGGTTTTAACAGCACCCTATGTTTAACCTTTTACAACAGCCAAAAGCACAGCATTGTGGACCTCTATTAACTTTCCCCATTACTAATAAGTTTTAAGGGTGCCAAAATTTCAAAATTTTATATCACAGGGATCCAATGATCCTATCAAATAGCAAACATATATTTGCAATATATAGGCAAACATGCTGTAAAACAAGGGCAAAAGCTTTTGTGCATTGGTAAAATTGTTAAGTTATATTTATTTAAAAACACCAGCTAGCCTGTATTAAATATTTTTTTTGCTATGATTGGAAGCAGACAAGATTGAAATGCAAACAAGTAAAATAACAACAATTTTTTAACACAATGGTTTCTCACATTTTAATAAAATTTCATACATCTAATTTCAAAAAGATGAGATTTTTACACTAAATTGCAGATTGCCAACAATAAACACAGTTATACTATAATTATGTATAATAATACTTTAAAGGCTTTTATCTTGATTCCATTCTTGCTTCAACTAATAGTGATGGGCGATACCGAGTACTTGGTAATCGATACCAAGTCCAGCGGTATCGGTATCGATTACTGACCTGGTATCGTTCGATACTTGCACCCCTTTTTCAGCGCGATTTTAATTTTTCTTAAAATTTTTTTGTCAAATAAAAGACTAAAAAACCGTTAAATTAACTACATCAAAATAGTGAGCCAAGTCAGGTATACAAAATTTTGACTTTACTTAACACTTACAGCTTTATTTGGATTACATAAAGTAAAACATTTTTTCCACTGACCAACAGTACTGACCAACAGTAAATTCCCGCCATTATTTGATTATTGGCGCCATAAGGCGCGTTATTGTTTGTTATTGTAATTGTATATCATATTAATATTATTTGCGATGAAAAGGAGCGCTGCCTGGCGATATTTTGATCAAGACGACGAATCTGACATAAGTAAAGTATCTTGCACCATTTGCGGGGAAGTTTTAAGCCGTGCAAACAACACGTCAAACTTGTTCAAGCATTTGAAATATAATCACAACTCGGAGTACAAAACCGTGGATGCAGAGAAGAAAGAACAGGAAAAATCACAGGCAAACAAAAGAAAGGCTACTCCAAAGCAAATGACCATGCAATCGGCACTCGGAAGAGGAACAACTTACCCTATCTCTTCGAAACGGTGGGGAGACATAACAGAATCATTGGTAGGAATGATCGCCAAGGTAAGTGTATCGTAATTTTTAAACAATATTTTTTGTAATACTTTCTGTAATAAATGGTAGTTATATTCATTATTAATATATTACTTTATGCTGTATTATTTAATATTATCTTAGCATTGTAGTATAATATTATGTTCGTCTATTGTTACTATATTATGACCAATAAGGCAATGATATTGTTTTGCTGATTATTTTAATAGGACATGCAGCCTCTTTCTGTTGTTGAGAATGAAGGATTCATTAAATTTGTTAAGGAGTTGGATCTGCGGTATCAGCTACCTAGTCGTTCTACTATCACAAGGTCACTACTTCCAAAAAAGTATGAAAAACTAAAGGATGCCGTAAAACGTGAACTGACGCAAGTAAAACATGTTGCTCTGACAACAGATCTGTGGACTTCTAATCAAACTTTAAGTTATCTCACTCTTACCTGCCACTTCATTAACCACGAAATGCAATTGTGTTCAAAGGTCCTTGAAACATTGTACGTACAGAAGGACCACACTGCACCAAACCTTGCAGAAGAATTGAAAAATATTGCAAAAGAGTGGGAGATAACTCAGAAGATCTGTTGCATTATCACAGATAATGCTGCTAACATTGTAGCCGCTGTAAACTTGCTTGGATGGCGTCATCTGCCTTGCTTTGCGCACACTCTTAACCTAATTGTTCAGGATTCTCTGAATGCTGTCACTGGACTACCACGTCTTCAGAAGAAGTGCAAAGACATTGTAACTTACTTTCATCGCAGTACAAAAGCAACAGAAAAGCTGTTATCTATGCAGTCTCAGGCAAACACAACCACAAAGCCAATGAAACTTAAGCAGGATGTTGAGACGCGATGGAACTCAACTTTTTACATGATGGAACGTTTGCTTAAGCTTCGGGAAGCCGTGACAACTGCCTTGTGCTTAAGTGGAAGGAACGATCTATGTCTTACTAACTCTGAATTTGATTCAATGCAGCAAATTGTCTCTGTGCTAGGGGGATTTGAGAAGGCAACACGAGAAATGTCAAGTGAGTCATTCATCTCAGTGTCAAAAATAATTCCTCTGGTTCACTTGCTGCAAGGTGCTCTTGGTGGCAGTTCAACTCCAGTTGTTAATGAGTCCCAATCGCTTGAATCTAAGCTCAAAGCAGAACTGAAGCGTCAATTGAAAAGAAGATTTTCCCAACTAGAGTCTAACCATACTCTTTCGGCATCAACTATTTTAGATCCGCGATTCAAGAAAATTGCTTTTTGCAGTGCTGATAATGCTGAACGAACTATTGATAGAATTTCAGCGGAAGCTTGTAACATAATCACGAATGATACTAATGAAAGCGGCACATCGATGTCAGCGAGTACCACAACACAGAACAATACAGAACAATCTGCCTATGAAAGTGATTTGTGGGGGAGCTTCGATAAGAAGGTTGCCGAGGCATCTACACACCGTTCCAGTTCAGTAGAATCTACTGTAGAAATAAGGCGGTATGTACAAGAGAAGAATATTCCTCGTCAAGAAGATCCGCTAGCATGGTGGAAGAAGCACGCATCAACTTATCCGCACTTAACTGAGCTATTCAAGAAGTATCTATGCATCCCGGCAACATCTGTTCCATCCGAAAGAGCGTTTTCAAAAGCTGGTGAATTGGTTTCAAAGAAAAGGTCAAACCTAAAGCCCTCAAACATTCACATGCTTCTATTTCTGAACAATAATATGTGAACAGCACGACTGTAGTAAGAAAAAAAGTTTATTTGTTGAAATTCCTTACCGTTTTTGTGTAATAACGTTAATGTTTTGGAATAAAAGATAAGTGAGAAAAAAATAGTGCAAGGTATCGAAAGTGACCGATACCGGCAATATGAGTAATCATTTCCGGTATCGAAAATAGAAATTTTGTGTTTATTTTGGTATCGAAATAGGTATCGGTATCGACCGATACCGATCTTCAAAGTATCGGTATCGGTATCGAATTAAAATTCCTAGTATCGCCCACCACTATCAACTAAATGTTAATAATACTGGCTTGCCCACCAAGACATTATAGAAGACAATGTAAGTACTGTCAATAAAATATAATTCCAGTAAAATAACACAAAATATATTTCCAGCCCAATACAAACATGTATAGAAAATGTGCAAAAAAATCGAAATCATGCATGGACATGTCAAAACTATTATATCTATCGTCAAAACTATTATATCTATCATCGAAACTAGCATGTTTGTCCTTGAAAACAATGCAGCTATTGTGTCAATTGAGATACGAGTTTTCATCCCTAATCATACCACTGAGATATCTATGAATTATACTGATTACAACAGATTTTGTTTTGTGTAATACTAATACGTATAAAAAGCTATATGAATAATAATAATAGTAATAATGATTTTATTACAGTATTTCCATATGAGTGGCTCTTCATCTGTAAAAAAAACTATATATTATATTACAATTGTTATAAAATAGAAAGGTTCTATAAGTTATTAACATGCTAAAATTCAAATTCAAATAATTCTTAATTATTAAATTATTCCCTATTTAATCTTTCGTTTGCCACTTCAAAATAGTGTGTTTTAGTAGTTTGTTTAAAATCATTAAAAACACGACAGTTTATAATTTCTAAGGGTAATTTCTAATGTACTGCTAATGGGGGCAAATCTTATCGAAAATGCATATGAGAAACTTTTAGTTTAAAAATATTGCTATCTGGCCACTCCTGGATATGTAACAAAAGTATTATTTTCGGGAAATATATATTGTTTGTACTTACCAGGGGTGGATTCAGACAGGTTTGACAGGTTTATATAAACCTGTCAGATTTTCCAAAGAAAGAAAATCTATAACCCTCCATGTACATATATAACTAATTTAAAGAATATTCTGTTTCATAAACTTGATGTTGTCTAATCTAATATGCCATTTAAATACTCTTATCGAAATTTGATTCTGGATTACCGACCGTATTTAGACCCACTTACATAATAAGCATTTAATTAATTAAGGACTTATCGCGTTGTTTTCCTCTTATGAAATGTTGTAATACTAGACAAATAATCTGCTAATGTATCGTCGTGGGACGTGGACAGAAACATCGCATGAATCACACATAACCGCCCGCAATTATGAGTAAACCGGTGGTCAGAGTTTTCTCAATGAGAGTAAACCGGTTCATACGCCATTTGATTGGCTAAACGGCTGCGCTCCGACGGATGTAAACCGGTCATAAACCTGTGAGTCGAGCAGTATTTAGAGAAAACTGGGAATGAAAGAGAACAGAACTCGAGGACGCACGAAATGTGTTTAATTTTCCGTGCATGAAAATTGCGTTGGCGATAGAAGCATTTACATGGATTTCTTGTTCATTTTGAAGGTTTATTTAATAAAAGTATATAGCCTAAAGTTATAACTGTAAGCTATTTCTACTTACTGTATAATAAATATCGATCCGTCAACAAGCGTATCGATGTTTTTCTACATGTAACTTCTACAGTCTACACTCATGATAGCGCAAAATATGTGAATATAAATTCTTATAATACTGTGTGACCGAATCATTGCGTTTGCGATAGAGAATCAGGAAATAATTGTAAAGCTTTCACACTCTAGATCTTGCAGTTTGGTTTCTATTTCATTGTTAAAGCGGTTGGTTTGAAAGCGTATAGATCTAAAATTACAACTACGTTTATATTAAAAGCGTCTCTACTTGTTGTATTTATAATAAATATCGATGCTTCAGCAATTTGCCAATCCTATATTTTTATCACCAGCTAATAAGTTTCCGAATAGGTTCAATTCATTGTTTGAGCTGCGTATATTAGTCCAAAATTCTCTTAAAAACATGTATTTTCTAACCATTAAATTAATTTAAAAGGTGACGCCAGAATGCAGGAAATGCTGTTTAAGAGGCCCGAATTTTAAAAATTTCCCGGGAGTGCATTCCCCGGACCCCTTAGTGGTTGTGTGGACCTAGTAAACCTGTCATCCAAAACGCTGGATCCGCCCCTGCTTACCCTTTATATTTTATGTTCCCTTACAATTTGCGATACTCCACAACAAATTTCCCTGCTCAAAACATCAAACTTGTCATTCCAAATATGAATATACTTGCAGAAGTTGTAATTTCGCCATAATAAAACATACAAATTTCCTTGCTCCTGGGAATATCCAATATGGCCGCCAGGGGTGATGCTGCGATCACGATCAGGCCACAGAAGAGAAATAGGGCAGAAGCTTCACTTGTGGGTAAAAAGTGTGCCAGAATGTCAGCTGACCAGCGGGTCTAAAACACAGGTCTGTGACCTGCAACCTGTGTTTTAAACCCGGTTGGACAAACCAGAGGACATTTTATAGAAGTTAATATGGCGAAATACAAAATAGAGCTACAAAAAGTGCTCTACAATCTTGGACATAACCGGTTGAGACTATTTCCCCCTGTAGAAAATTTGCGCATTTTAATGATAAACTCCATGTTGAATCATGTTGCCATTCTTAAACCCCCGCTCCCCCAACTCAATGTTGAGCTTGTATCATGGTATATTACAAAAAGTTGTTTCGGTGTTGTTCACAACATTGGACTGGGGGGGAGGGGGAGACAAAACTTGTTTTGTCAATGTTCAATGACTTTGTAGTATTAGCTGGAATGGTCTCAAGGGTTTTGTCCAAGATTGTCTGAAACACACTGAATTTAATTGTGCGTGATAACTCAATCTTTTTTAATTTTCTTCCACTCCAGTAGTCTGAATGATGGATATACACTTTAATACTTGTTTTTCGAGCAATATATATATTTGTTTGCATGAAAAAAGCAATATAATGCCTATTTGAACTTGTCACATCCTAAAATAAACGCATGACATTGCGAGTTATATCATGTTACTTGGGCATAAAAGGTCGAGACACATGCGTTGGGATTTAATTCAATTATGTAAATATCACGTTGAAGTGTTGCTGTATATAATTTGAACATTGTACAGTGACCCTTTGTTCCTCGTGAGGGGTCGTCATACTATAATAACCTGTGAATAGCCCGATTGCCTATATGGAAGTGGCTGTGTAGACAACGTTTAGCATGTCCATGATTCCATTTCTTTTTAAACTTTGTAGCTATGTTCAATAACAGTAGCTAATTGGTTCAAATAGACCGGAGAACGTTCGCACGTTAGAGTGAATAGCCATTTTCCGAGCAAACTATGTTATCACGTTTGACCAATTTGGCTACGTTTAGTGTGGGATATGTTTTTACATTCATTATACAAAGCTTTCTATGATGATGTGGAATAAGGTGGAAATCAAGTTTACCAAAAGTCCAATAAATAGTTTACTTTCATCTAGAGGTGTATATATGTCTTCCTTAATTAATTTTCCTTTACTTACAGTATAAATATAAATTTTGCATTGCCTGGAATGATTGTTAATATGGTTAAAATTTCTGTTACCTACAGTACTTGCAGTGTAACATATATTTAATAATTTTTCCTCCATCGCAAAACTAACATATCTGCCTTTCTAACCATAACTCTCAAACAATTGGTATGCATGTAAAATTCCCACATTCAGACAATCTTGGACATAACCGGTTGAGACTATTTCCCCCCTGTAGAAAATTTGCGTATTTTAATGATAAACTCCATGTTCAATCATGTTGCCATTCTTAAACCCCCGCTCCCCCAACTCAATCTTGAGCTTGTATCATGGTATATTACCAAAAGTTGTTTTGGCGTTGTTCACAACATTGGTCTGGGGGGGGGGGGGGGGGAGACAAAGTTTGTTTTGTCAATGTTCAATGACTTTGTAGTATTAGCTGGAATGGTTTCAAGGGTTTTGTCCAAGATTGTAGCTTTTTATGTATCCAAGCAAAACTCATGATACTTTGAAATATCATAAAGAAGAGGTTGTTCTTTGATTTAACTGGATGAGAAACAAATTTAAGCGTAGAATTTGGCCATTGTCATATATCGATTAATTTCACCTCGGTCTTTGGCGAATAGTGATAAACATATAAAGTTATATAGCTTCTGCGTGGTTAGTCTGATCGGCGTAAAATATGTTTTGTGATAAGTTGGTGATATTTCATGGTGTACAAAAGGATTAAGGACGTGAATGCCATGAACAATGAAGGAAATAAATTGAGTTCATCCAACCTTCTGTGAATCTGTGATGAACTATTCAATACAGTGTAATTGAACTTGGCATATTGTCCTGCAATCGTTTAATATAAAATAATATTGAGATATGAAAGAAATTGCTGGACCTACTTCTTCTTGAACCACAGAGTATTTTAATAAAATACAAAAGGACAGTAACTCCAAATAACATTTTGTAGCTTTAATGAATCTATGTTTCAACTATATTTTAGTCATCATCAGGACAGATTAGTGTAAAGTTACAAATACTGATATATTATATAGTTAAAAAGGAGGAGGGTTAATAGTGTCATTGGAATATGATCAGTTCCTTTGAAGCCTTGGCGCCGTGGTTGAGTTCTGATTTTCTTCTGCAGATTGCAAGGAATTCTTTATATAATAGTAGGGACCAGTTATCAGATCTATCAATTATCTTACAGTTATCAAATATAAGTTGTGTTGTGTTAGTGTTTATAATTTCAGTAGAATTGGGCGTTAGTTCCATTAAGAACAAAGAACACAATAATTGTGAAAGTTCAGAAATCAATGCCCACATTAACTCTTGTGAACACTTCCAACACATCAAAACCCTAATCGAACTAATGCCTGATTCTAATGAAAGTATAAACACTAACACAACACAACCTATATTTGATAACTGTAAGATAATTGATAGATCGGATCACTGGTCCCTACTATTATATAAAGAATCCCTTCAATTCGCAGAAGAAAAGCAAAACTCAACCACGGCGCCAAGGCTTCAAAGGAACTGATCATATTCCAATGACACTATTAAGCTCCTCCTTTTTAACTATATATATATATATAGAGAGAGAGAGAGAGATTTGTAGATTTAAAAAAAAAATTTTTTAAATCTAAAAATTTTTAAAAAATCCTAAAAACCCTTATAAATCCTAATATGATTATTTCTTTTCTTCACAGATTTCATTAAATGTCCAGATTTCTTGTGGATAACCCTAATCCTAGGGTTTTTAACTCTTTTGCATCGCGTCCCAGTCCCGTCGACCTCGAGAGATCGACGGCTAAGAAATTTCATATCTTTGGTTCAGTGCATGCTATGAAGACAGAAATACCACCATTCGATTCAGAAATAAAAGATTCAACTAATTCCTCCCTATAGTTATAGTCATTATCAACATTGTAGCGATTTATGGGCCTTTGAAAGTCAAACACGATCATATTGTATCAAATTATGCAATTGTCTGAACAAAAATATTGACTAGCCATACCTTTCGCCGAAAATAACTTCGGCCCCTTCAAACATATCGTCTTTGTAGTATTCTTGTTAGAATCCCCATCAAAATATCTACAGTGTTATTTGTAAGCCTGTATCTTCAAATCTGTATCTTTTATCAATATATTTCCATTTCTTGTCCGACTGTGAGCTCGGAGCGAGTTAATCCCAACCGGAAATACGACCGAAAACCGTCAAAACAATGTGACGTTTGTATCGTATGACCCTGCAAAGGCCAGAAATGGTTTCAGAAGGTCAAATTGCACCTACACGCGTGAGTTTGACGTCATCCCGGCCACAGGAGCTTCTTATTGGCCAATTATTGCACAATGTATGCGAGTGCGAGTAAAAACCCGATATCAGCCGATATTTTGAAAAATTCAAAATAAATATTTCTACTGGCCGTATTCATACGAAACTTTCTACATGAAAGCGCTTGAATACAAAGAGTGTTTTACTCATAGAGCCTTTTAGAAAATGACAAAAAGTTTGGAAAATATTCAACTTTTTCTCGATATCCAATACAGAATGTTTTGCCAAGCGGTGAGTACAAGCTATGATTGTTTCGGTTTGTGTAATGTCTCAATGGTGGGTTTTGTTTTAAAGGGGGGTAAATACCCGCCGAGATATTTACATTAGAAATATTGACTCGTAATGTAATGTGAAACCGCGTGTCGGCAAGGGGATGCGAAAGAGTTAATGACTGCTGCAGTCGTTTGTTGGCAGCTCTCTCCTGTTGTCAACAAATAAGGGAAGATTGTGGAGACATGAAGATTGGAGATATGTAGTGCTGACGTGGCATCCCACAATTACCCTCATCCCATTCTCAGTCCAGACGAAAGTGCAGTTGTACCAATACTTTAGTGCAAACGGGCACATTGTGCTTCCATCTGGTGATGAGGCCACGCACTTTATTAGAGGAAGCAACAAACCAGTTCCCGCAACAACATTCCTTCTTGCCCTCATGGATGCTGGTGTTCCATTTCTCAGATTAGTGAATTTCAGCATGAAGATGAAACTCGACACCTTCCCCGACCTGCCAAGGGACCTCCTCGACTGCGCAGCTGAAGACAACGGCTTCCCACCTAATGAATGGGACATTTCCCTGTCCCACCGTACTGATTACCTATACCTAATAAAACCCCATGCACCATATCCTCTCCACGTAACTCCTAACCCGTATCCAATCCTTATGCCACTAAACCCGAATCCCAGAGTTACCCTTGGGGGAAACCTCAACCTAGCAATTACCGATGATGGTCCGATAAAATCCCTAAAGATATATTAACCTCCAGTACCACCTCTTGAGGGCTTCGAACTTGCAGCCACTGAATGCGACGATCACAACGAGGCAGGGTGGACACGCCTACGATAACATGTTCTCTATCTTGGCGGCTATGCGGGAGGCAAGGGATCTGGTCGGTGGACTCCGTATGGAAGTAAGAGCACGGTTCAACCATCATATGGATGCCGTCCAGCACATTATTATGCACCACCTCTTCAGCCCGGCAAATTTCGAGGTGCGCACGAGCTGCCGAACAATCACAGTCGCAGAGGACGGAGACGCTCTTCTACAGTTCTCCATACAACTTACCAGCTGCACAAATACGTTGAAAGAAATTGGCTCGCTTAGCAAGTTGGATCACCCTGAAAATCTGAAGAAAATTATCAACCGGCTTCCTTTTGGCATGAGATTAAAAGGGTGTGATACTGTCGACCATATTATAGAGAAAGAAGGAAGAGACGTGACAATTGAGGATATGACAGAATTCGTGACTGCCAAAGCGAGAGCAGCTACCCATACGATTTTTGGAAAGATTGTGAATGAAAATAAAGGAAAACAGGAAGACAACAAAGGAAAGCGACAATTTGGTTCCAGAGTGAGCGGTTTCTCAACACAGGGAGTACTAGGAAAACCGAACAAGAGTATATGCCTGTGCAATGCAAATCATTGGCTATCACGTTGTGATAAGTTTCGCAAACTGTCTCTTGAGGAAAGAAAGAAATACGTGAGAGACAACAAACTGTGTTTAAATTGCCTCACAAGTGGTCACTTTGTTCGCTCGTGTGCAAAGCAAAGTTTCTGTAAGGTAGAAGGATGTTCAGGAAAGCACTCAACCTTTCTTCACCCAAGGTCTACTCAAACTGATGGAGAGAACAACAGAGAAAGGACGCCTCCAAAGCAACGGTTATGTAAAGATTTCTTCAAAATCAAGCCAGTTGAACAGTTCCTCGGTGACAGGTCTTGCTATCGTTCCAGTTCGAGTGAAGGCAAAAGGAAGATCTGAAGTGGTCGAAACATACGCATTCTTGGACTTGGGCTCGAACACCTCGTTTTGTACCGAAAGTCTTCTCAAGAAGCTCAAGGATCAAGGAGAGAAGACCAAGCTATCCTTAACAACAATGCTTGGTGAAGGAACTCCGACAGAATGTTCTATGGTTAAGCTAGAAATCTTTGATTTAGATAATCAAAGTCGAGTCGAACTAGCAAAAGTGTACTCAACACCAAGTTTACCTATTCGCTCTGACTGCATCGGTAAACAAGAAGACATCGACCGCTGGCCACATCTACAAGGCATATCTATCCCACATATCGAGGCCGAGATCGGTCTTTTGATTGGCAGTGATGCTCCAGAGATTCTGCAACCTCAGGAACACTGCTAATGTTTTGCAACAAGAACACTGCTAGGCTGGGTTCTAAATGGACCACTCGGAAGAGAAGCGATCAAGGTGCTGACTGTGAATTGCGTTCAAGCAGACAATAGTCTAAATCAGCGTTTCGAAGACTTTTGTATTATGGAGTTTAATGATGTCACCTACGAATCGAAAGCTTCCATGTCTCAAAATGATAAGAAAGCACTAAATATCATGGAACAATCAGCGAAGTTAGTGGACGGCCATTATGAGATCGGACTACCATGGAAAAATTATCCACCAAATGTGTCAAACAACTGATTACAAGCGGAGAAACGACTTTTCTCACGAAAGAGACGACTTCAACATGATCCATCACTATTAGAGAAGTACAAGCAGTTTATGGACGGTCTGCTAACCAAAGATCACGCCAGAAAGGTATCCAATCAAGATCTCGGACCTTTGAAAACCCAGTGGTGTATTCCACCCACAGAAACCTGATAAGGTTCGAGTTGTGGTTGACTGCTCTGCCAAACATTGTGATACCTCGCTGAACGACCAGCTGTTACAGGGGCCGGATCTCACGAACAATCTCATCGGTGTATTAACCAGATTCAGAGAAGAACCGGTGGCGTTGATTGCTGACATCGAAGCAATGTTTTATCAAGTGCGGGTCCCCCCGAGCGACTGCGATGCCTTGAGATTCCTGTGGTGGCCCGAAGGAAACCTCTCCAAAGAGCCAGAAGAATACAAAATGAGAGTTCACTTATTCGGTGGGGCATCATCTCCAAGTTGTGCTAACTTTGCACTCAAGAAAACAGCTAGAGATAACGAGGCAGATTTCAATCCCAAGGTCATCGAAACGGTAAAGCAGAACTTTTACGTTGATGATTGTCTTAAGTCAGTCAGCGAAGAGGACGAAGCTGTTGATCTTGCAAAGCAGCTGCGCGAACTACTTGGCCGAGGGGGCTTCAAACTTACGAAATGGGTCTCCAACTCGAGAAAGGTCATCGAGTCCTTGCTTGAATCTGAAAGAGCTTCCATAGTCAAGAATCTTGATTTCAACAGCTGGTCCATTGAGAGAGCGCTTGGTGTCCAATGGAATATATCAGATCAATTTTGTTTCAAGATTGTCATTAAAGATCGACCAGCAACGAGAAGGGGCATCTTGTCGATCGTCAGTTCTGTATACGATCCGCTGGGGTTTGCTGCTCCATTCATTCTTCAAGCCAAACTCATTCTCCAAGACCTATGTTGGAAGAAGTTGGGGTGGGATGAAGAAATTCCTGAGGAATACCGCAATCGCTGGCGAGCTTGGCTGCAAGAGCTACCGAATCTGGAACAGCTAGCTGTTGATCGATGTTTTAAACCCACTGATCTAGGAGAAGTCAACGACACTCAACTACATCGCTTTTCAGACGCATCACAACATGGTTACAGAGCTGTAATGTATCTTAGAGTTAAAGATAAAGATCGAAATGTAAAGTGCTCGTTTGTGATGGACAAATCAAGGCTTGCGCCTATCAAACTGGTCACAATCCCTCGTATGGAATTGTCAGCGGTGGTCGTACCAACGAAGCTAGACAAAATATCCCGTCGAGAACTAAGTTTTCTGATCGACCAATCCTTCTTTTGGACCGACAGTATGTGTGTGTTACGTTACATTGAGAACCAAGACAAGAGATTTCAAACTTTCGTGGCAAATCGAGTCGCTGCCATCCACAACTCATCTTCCCCATCCCAATGGAATTATGTCAATACCGAGCTGAACACAGCCGACAATGCTTCAAGGGGTGTGCCAGCAAATTATCTCGAGCGTTGGATTCAAGGACCAGAGTTCCTATGTCAATCGAACAAAGACTGGCCAAAACGACCGGCTGAAATGAACATGAATGTTGATGAAGCCGATCCTGAAGTCAAATCACCCATTGTATGTGCAAGTCATGGTTCTGATTCAAATCCAGTAGTAAGAATGATCGAACGTTATTCGTCTTGAAATCGTCTGAAAAGAATTACGGCATGGGTGCTTCGGTACAAGGTGATTCTACTACCTGAAAGCAAGAAAAAAAGGCGGGGGAATTGGTCGCAATTAAGTCATCTGGTCCGATTACTCCCTAAAGACTTGGCTATTATTATTGTCAAAGTAAAAGGTAGAGACAACACATTCAGAGATGTTACTGTGCGAAAACAAAATGTGCACAATGTCTTAGTGTGGCTTATAACCAACAATCCATATTATTCTCAATTAACAATTAATGAAGATGCATTAAATTCATTACCTGAAAATGGTGTACCACCAGATCTAATGAATGTTGAGACTGATGATGATATAGACTCAGGTGATAATTGTTCACCTGATACAGGTCCTCCCACTGATAATCCCTCAGAGGATATTGTATATAATGATTCTACTGAAATGAGTAGTTTTCTACCTGTTGGTGAACAATAACAACAGGAAATTGAAGGTGTTACAAATCAGCTTTCTGAAAATGAGCCAGCCATCGCCCTCAACTGAAAATGAGCCATTAAATGAGTATCAGGTATCACATCTGGCCACAATGGCTTTCCCAACTTTATTTCCAGATGGGAAAGGTGATACTACTAGTCCTACTAATCAAGGACTTCTGAGAGATGTCCCTCTTCAGGAACGAATAAAGCATCTTCTAAAATTTGCTGAAATTATTGATGGTAAATGGGTATACCGTTTTGCTAACCACCCCAGATTTTCATAGTGGGCTTTTAATATGATTCAAAGAAAACGAATTTTACAACAAAGTGGAATATTCCTCAAACAGAACCCAGGTGAAGCTCATCTCACAATTGATGAACTGCGTAAAATGGCTGCCAGTAACAATGCTAGTGTATTTATGTCTAAAGTGTCAAGATATGTTGGCAATATTGCAGGTACTAATGCTTACTGGAATAGAGTAAGAGAGGAACTCAAAGCTATCATAACTAGTGTTGGAGCACCAACATTATTTTTCACTTTCTCCTCTGCAGATATGCATTGGCCTGAGTTACATGCTTTATTTAAATCTGGTACTGACAATGAGTTAGGTAACTCTACCAGTGATGTAAGACGACAAAATGTGATCAACACTCCCCATGTTGTAGATTGGTTTTTCACCCAAAGATTAGAAAGCTTTGTAAAACACTGATACACTTGGTGCAAAATGGCACTGGTTTCGATATGAATATCAAGGTAGAGGTAGTATCCATTTGTCATGGTACTGCTAAACTAAATAATGACCCAGGTTTGTGTCAACTGACTCAGACTGCTTTGAAAGGTTTCTTCGCTCAAAAATTTAAAGATGAAAATGATTGTTCTGACACAACTGAACTAGACCAGGATATTGAAGCTGGGCAGAAAGCAGCTGACACAGTATGTCAGTATGTTGATTGGTTATTATCAACTGTCAATCATAATCCACCAGATGAGGACATGTGGATAAGACCTGAGATTCATCCATGTCAAAGAAGTCATGACATTCCTGAATATGAAAAACAATCAGATTATGTAGATCTATTAAACATGGTTCAATGACACACTCGTTGCGGTACAAGTTATTGTCTTAGAAAGAAGTCAAATGAAACAGACTTGAAATGTAGATTTCATTTCCCTTTTGATATTTGTCCTAAGACAAAATTAGAATTTGAAAAAATTCATACTTCAGGTGATAAGCATTATCGAGCTAAGATTGTGACTAAACGAAATGACTCTATATTAAATAACCATCAACAACTTCAGCTCCAAGGATGGAGAGCTAACTGTGATATTCAAGTTGTTAATGATCACTATGCTTGTGTTGAATATCTCACAAAATATGCAGCTAAAGGTGAACCAAGATCACCTATATTGAAACAGGCATTCAATTCTATTGTGCAAAATGTTGACAGGAATACTGACCCTCATAGAGTTATTAAGAAGGTAGTTATGAAATCTCTTGGTGAAAGAGATTATGCAGCTCAAGAGACCATGCATCATTTGTTGTCTTTAAAACTCCATAGCTCATCATTTAAAGTAATGCCAGTTAGTCTAAATGGTTCACGTAGAGTGTGTGATACTGCAAATATTGAAGAGGGTGAATCGTGCACCGATTATTCACTTCTTGATGTCTATGCTAATAGTGAACAGTATGAGAGTTCGCAAAATATAATAAATATGAACTTTGTTCAATTTGCTACAACGTACAAAGTTGTTAACAATGAACTGACAAAATTGCCAGAGAATATTATACCACAAATATTTCCAACATATTCTCCTAATCCCAAAGGTCCAAATTTTGGCCTATATTGTAAATATCAACTTTTGAGGTATAAACCATGGAGAACAACCCAAAACAATGCATGGGGTGACCAAGTGAACCGAAATTAGTATAGGCCACATTAGGTGGCGTGACAAGGGGCGGGGACTTTTATAAACAAGATTGACATTTTGAAGTAAGAGCAAAGTACTTAGAGTTGATAGACAGAGAATACAAAAACAGCATTGGGACTGCGAGACATATCGTGATTCGTGAGACTGTGAGAAATTTAATATATTTCAGGTTTAAGTTTTGTAAGTTTTAATTTTGGATTTACGATTAAATAATAGTATACTACGTGAGTAATGAGTTTGGTATACTAGTGGTGCCGTGACCAGGATTCGAGAGGAAAAAAGCGACGAAAATCAAACACACAAAGCGGTGAAATACGAAGTAAACACTGTTGATTTATCATTATGAGCGACGAAGAGGCGAGCGAGATTACAAACGCAGGTGAGCAAAAACTCGAAGGAGATATTGAGAAAGAGATTTCTAAGTTGAAGTATTTCTTAGAAGAAACAAATGAAATTATTCAAGCGAAAGATTACGGTGAAATGGAAGCTATAAACAATCGTGCTGGGAAAATAATCGTCAAAATATCGGAGCTAATTTCACAAACAGAAGAGTTGAAAAAACCAGTTAGACAGTGGAAAAAGGAAACAAGAGCTAAATATTCAGCGCTGATCGAAGACAAAGAGAAAATATCACAACACCTAAAGGAAAAACAAGAAAAAGCTTATGACGAAGCTGAATTACGACGGCTAGAATTGAAAGATAAACAATTTCAACAAGAAGAACAACGACGAGCTGAAATTCGCAAAGCACAAGAGGAACGCGAACGACAATTATGGCAAGAAAGGCACGAAGCTGAATTACGCATGACTCAGAGAAAGATAGAAATAGAAAAGACCGCTCGT
>CACRXK020007359.1:7646-23011 GCA_902702795.2 Paramuricea clavata
GGGGGGGGGGGGTTGTTCTCCGAAAATAATTTTTTCCGGAAAAATGTTTTTAGATAGGGGCCCCTAAAAAAAAATTGCCCCGGCCCCCTCCAACCTCTCGGCGGCCCTGTGTAAATGTCCTGAGTCAGTAGCGAGAATCGAACCCATGATCTCAGAGGTGAAAGGCGCTTGCTCTGACGCCTGCGCCACTGATGCTCCGCATTGTGTACCTTCTGATCTGCTCAATGAAGCGTAATTGTATATGATATATTCCATATTTTCATTATTCCGTAGGTCATAAAAGTGATCACTGCACAAGAAATGTAGACATTTTTGTAGATTGTAATTAATTAATTGGCGTTGTTTACAGTTGAAATGAAAGTAGCTGCGACACGGGGCATCAAGTTGCCTTAAGGCTATGTCATGTTTCTTCCACTTCCTTTCTTATTTTTATGCAAAGGTATAATGTACACGAAAACGGAACAGTTTGTAATCGCATGTCACTTTCATACTAATCAACTTTTCAAAGAGCCAAGCTTTTGAAGAGCGGACTATGTAGTCTAGTCATCACAAAATATGTATTTTGCAATGAAATGTTAACTTGTGTTTCATCTTGAAAATTTAACAAAGTTTAACATTTCATTGCCAAAAAACCCTTTAAGTTGGAAAGATTCACATTTATTATTTAGACTTGATTTTCTCGCCTATCGTCAAAATATTTTAATATAAACTTGATTTCTTAGATGCATACACTGCAGTGATATACAGCATTCGCGTCGATCTATATCTGATAAAACTACGTCTAGCCTTGTAAATCAGATACAGATCCACTGCTCATGCCTAAAGCCTGTTTTATACGTCGAATTTTGGTCGCGTCGAATGCAATTAAGACAATAGATAATGAGATGATAAAGCTCATTAAGCTTCATTATCTATTGTTTGAATTGCATTCGACGCGACCGAAATTCAACGTATAAAACAGGCCTTATATATTACGTGAAGTGATCCAGTTAATTATATATTGTAATTAATTCAGCGCTACAAACTCTAATCCGTTTCCCACTGTAGTTGGCAAAACACAACTTTTTAGTAGACGTTAAGCTACTGTGCATGTACCTTACCAACATTATAGAGAGGTTCAGATTTATTTCATTACAATCCTCCACACAAATTCGGGAAAACTTTCAAGCGCCTCCCGGAAAGTACCGATGTCACAGTGATGTGTGTATCCTCATACTCGTATCACTATAGAGTTGGGGTTAGAATTGGTGCTGGGGATACTGCATGTGTATGGGAATACACCGGGGATATGTAGATTCCATGCACACCCATCCCGTAGGCTTATGAACTTATAACGATAGTTATATTTGCAATTTATTTTTGAATGTAAAAATCTGTAAAAAGTATTGGTTGGTAAATAGTTTTAGAAAAAGGAATTACGTTTTGATGCAGTCACTACACAAAGAGTGAGTGAGAAACTATGCAGCACATTTATTGGAATTTCATTGATTGGATCAAACTTATCGAGCAATATATTTTTGTTTTCGAACTGAGAAAATCCCTTGAAACATAAACCTCGTCCCCACGACTTTGCCAGGTATGCTAATCGCTTTTAAAGATGAGACAAAATATTACAATAAACATTTAAATATGAATCTTAATACAAATATAAATTGTAAACATACATGTACATGTAAACTTGATGTTTTGTCTCTTTTGTAAAAGCGTGTGCCGTGTGGGGACGATTTTGTTTGAATATAGATAACAGATGTTATAATGTAGATATCGATTATAGATCATATATTCTCTGAATCATTGACTTGATAACATAGTCATAGGTCCCTTGCACGCCAGCCATTTAAGTAGTTACGATTTGCCAAAATATTGGGTAGGATGTACAATCCGGAAGTACATTCCAGATTAACCAACAAGAAATAACTGCAAGTTATGACATTCGACAATACTGTATACTTCGTTCTGGTTTGTGTGCAAGGGATCTATAGATATAATAACACTGTATTTCGCTTATGGTTTAGCTTATGACTAATGTAAATAATGTATTTTGTGTGTGTGTTGTGTGTTGTTGTTTTTTTTGCATAAATCAGACGATGTAAATAGCAAGGGAGACTAATTTATAGAATAAACAAATTTATAGAATACGAGCATTGGTTGTGCAATATATATCCGTTCATATATGAAACATGAAATTCTAATCAGCACGACACGTGTCCCGCGCACATGCATCTCACCAAACCTAGCAAGCAGGCATGCAGTAAAGTCGACCCTGTTGTGCTCATCCTCGTAATTCTATCACTTCTATGTTGCAACTTCTAACTGTCCTCGATCCGAGCTAAATTTATGTTCCTTCACACAATCGCCTGTGATCTGGCATTCCGCTTTGTACATAACAAGCTTTCGAATATATGAAACAAGTATGGAATAAGGTAAGAATTAAAAGTACTATCATTCTTTCAAAAATTCATTAATAATTCATGAAGCAAGAGTAAGAGCAAGAGATTAGTGACGTGCATACGTCTTTATACCAGCTGAAGAACACTTTAACAAAAGAACATTGTTATGCAAACTATATAAAGATTTTTATATAAAGATTTGACTTATTATGCAAACGTTTTTGAAGCCACTTAAAAAACTCGCAGGTCGTGTTTTATTAATAGGTCTAAAGCCACTAGCGCTGCGCGCTCGTGGCTTTAAACCTAATAAAACACTCCTGCTCGTTTTTTAAATAGTACATCAATGTCTGCAAGCATGCCACATCTAGTGCATGCATGAGATGCAGTAGAATAGTAGATGCGATGGGAGGAAGTGCACGTGAAATGGTGCTTAACATGATATTGAGATTTTGGTGCCGAAATGGTGGTGGACGAATCTATAAAATCACAGGTTTTGCATTTGGCAACAATAATTTAAAGAAACTTTAATCAAGCTCGCTAGGAAATTTACAATGCTATGTGAGAACGAAACATAAGACATTACAACAAACAAGCGCGAGTTAGATAAGAGAACGGCGAACGGACTCGAAATCCCAACAAAGCAAACCCCAACATAAATTACAACCAGAAATTTACACTACGAAAACATAAAATTTCAATAAAAGTTCTCTAATACCACTGAACAGACAGCCCAGTCTCTTGCTCAGGTTGACTGCACCCTGGCAAGGAAACGTGCCATTCTGTGACGACGAATCATGTGACTGGGAGCTATGAACTAGGGTTTCACGGATTTTTTGCTGTGTCGAAAAGAGACTAAGGCGTTATTATTGGAGAAAATGGAAGATGTTTGGGGACGTTTTTCAAAATATGGAAATTCATCCTGATAAGTTACTACCAGGGGGATTTTGTTGTTGCCTGTGACATTGGACACAGTGTTCTATTATTTTTTGTTTAAAATTGCTAAAATTTAACAATAAACAGCGTGTTTTCTTACTATTAACCTAAGATGTGGTCCGTGTATAATCCCCCCGTATATAAGCCCCCCCCCCATGTATAAGCCCATCAAAAAAGGCTTTATATGAAATTATATAAGCCCAGGGCTTATATTCGGAAGTTTACGGTATACCCTTTCGATAATTACGCCAATCACCTTGCGTAACTGATTTACCAATGAGAGCGAGGTTCCAAGACCAAAAAGTATGTGTGACGTAATTATAGAAAGGGTGTATTTGGTAATAGTTGGCAAGCATGGCCGTCTCTTCTAAGGCAAATTCTCCGCCTTAGAAGAGCCGGCCACGCTTGCTATAATACAGTTTGGCGATATTGGCATCTATTACAGGAAAACAGGGCAGGAAGTATTATCCTACTCTTTGACGAATGCTAAGCGGCAACAAGTATCTGTTTTGTAAAGATCGAGAGACTGCTGGTAATGGGCAATACCAACTGTTTTAGTTCGTCGAGTTCGATAAAATACTGGCCGGATATTTCCCTTTTTTGGATATCGATATTTGTGCGATATATCAAACACAAACAACAACAATGGTATTGACTATAATTTCATTCACTGTCTTCCGACGCTAATAACCGTTACAACTAGCCAAAGTCAGATGAGATTGACAACTCTGTATGTACAAATATACCAAATATAAACTATCGTTCTTTAGTTCTTTTATCGACTATGGTGGGAAAAGGCGGGAAATTGATTTGGTAAACAAGTTCTCTCACTTCCCATTTGGGAGACATTCCTTAGGGCTTAGGTTATCCATAAACAATTCCTCAGATTCAGTTAAATTTCCTTAAACATTTCGCATTGTTGGTGAACGAATTGTCTAAATCTAAGGAAAGTTCCTTAAAAGTGGGAACGTTGTTGGTAAATTTTCATCCATGAACATCACCTGACGTCATTTCTAGCTCGAATCCTGAATCGAGTCCTGGCTCGAATCTGGCTTGATAAATAGGTACCCTCGACTGGCTTTGGGTTCCAACGTTTTCGTCAGAAGTACTTCACTTGATTAGCCTGCGCGCGATCTCAGCAGGTGATCCCTGCAGCGCCTGGTGACGGACCAGGCAAGTGAGCATCAGCAGTCCGGATTCATGGGTTCCCAGGCTATTAAACAGCGAGACATTAACTTATAACTCACTGGATCTTCAAGTCTCTCTCCTCCGAAAGCTCGTCTTTGGTTAGCGAGTGGTAGTTTCATAGGCTGCTAATAAAAACAACCGTGTTTCTCTCCTCCGCAGAGGCACAGAATAGGGGCAGAGGAGTTCTAGTTGAAAGAAAGGCTCAAAGGCGCTAGAGGGTAATGATAGAATAAGAATCCTTGCGCCTTTGCAGTCTGCGGAGGCCTAGCTCAGGCCTAGAAATATATTTCTCTCCCTGGCAGCAAAGTCCAAAAACTTCCCGAGGTGTATTAGTCAAACACCATTGGTCACATTGTGATAAACTTCAATCTCGGCACAAGACAATCTCGAATTGCAAAACGCTTTTGTAAACAATAAGTAAATTATATGGCATTTCAGTACGAGATGACAAAAAATTCCTGCAAGATGCGAGACAATTTCCTGCGAAGATATTTTGCTAAAAATATCCAACTGGCAGACATTTTCCAGCACTGGCCTCTACCTATACATAACCAGTTGGGCTGTGTTCTAATACACTCTTAGGGGTAAATGGGAGAAATTTGACCATTTGCATTTTGCCCGACTTATCCAAAACATATTACCGTATAAACTTTCCAAAATTCTTGTCCACGGCGGATGGTTACAATTTTTCGAAACCTTATCTATTTTTTGCATTTTCGACTATTATCGGAGGTTGGGCAAATTACCAACTTAAGCCGGTTTCCACTAGGCGGAATTTTTCTTTGTTATTTCGAATTAGTTCCACACGAGAGATCACAAGACAAAGAAAAATTCCGCTCAGTGCGAATCTCAGTGCGCAAAATTCCGCCTAGTGGAAAACAGCCTTACGTTTGTAATTTGCACAACTTCATTTTCACTGAAGGTGGGGGCAGGTTTCGTGTAATTTTCCGCCACCCGCGAATCAACATCGTTCCCCAGAACGAGGTTGCCATGAATAACCTTTAACGGGTTCCAAAACAGCAGTCACATCACTATCCAAGGACATTCGACTAAATTCCTTACCGTGCTAAAAGCGGCTTTCTGATTGGTTCCGAGTGGACATTTTTTTTCGAACTCACCTGCCCTTCACTACCCTGGATTCCTGAGCCTTCGACAGTAAATAATAAATTGAATATAGTGGTTTTAGTACAGATTCTGTACTACTTCTGTACTAATCTGTACTATTCTGTTACTCTGTACGATTCTGTACTATTCTGTACTAATCTGTAAGATTTAGCCGATAAACCTAAACATTAAAAATAACTTTTTTCGGTGATCAATCTACTGAGATGGAAGAAAAAAAGATGCACTGAAGGTAATCTAGACATAGATAAAGAGAATTAATTAAGAGCCCAATGATTTTTTGGCCGAGAAAATGTTGACAAAACATCGAATATATTGCAAAGAGCTAGCGTCGCAAAACAACATACGAGGATTAAGTACAATGTGTATGGGAACAAACCCAAACGTACTTGCACGTTCGGTGCGTCCGGGATTGACGCACCGAGGGGGGCTGGCAGTTCCCCGAACCTACCTCGCGCACCTCCCTGTAAGTACGTTTGTTATAATATCCCCACATTACTAACTAACATGTGTGAAACACCAAATTGTAGTTTTATAAAGTAACCAGTAATTCACAACATAGACGTAGTTTTTATAATCCTGTTTTATCCAGTTACTGATCAATATTTTACACAAATGGACTATATTGCCACGCTCATAAACTCACTTCGCAAAACTCTTTTGCACTTCTATAACTGTATATATTACCATAACGTCACTACTTCATTGTCAATAATATATCGAAGTAACTTAGACCACTAAGACCTTCAAAATGTTCCCTTGCGAAGTTCCATATCGCAATCCAGGACAATACATGTATGAAGCAATTCTTACACCAGTTACATGTACATTTCAAATTCATAATACACACTAACATACTACCAACAACACAGCACAAGAGACCAACCTTGCCAACGAGAACTCGTGCTAAATTATTACAAAATACGACTGGTTTTGTCAACGATGGAAATCGCTAACGAATTTTCGTCTAGTTTCAGTCACTATAAAATATTCAAACTCAAGTCTTCGCAAAGAACACTAGTAAATCAATTTTAGTCAAACTCATATCTTCATATCCAGTACTTGCATCACAAATCATAGTTCAAAGTCTTTGCAACAAACACTTGGAAATAAATCATAATTAAAGTCTTCGCAACAAGCACTTCTATGTAAATCATCTAATAATAACGGAGTCCATTGCTCAGGATTTATGACAGGATTCAAACTAAGTGTTCATCCCAAAGTTGGGAACTCCTCATCGTTATCAAATTTCAGCTCATTATCAGCATCAACACCACTATCACCAAACCCTCCACGTCCAACACCACGTCTTTCACCAAAACCTCCACTTCTTCCTCCTGGCCTACCAAAGCCACCACCCCCTCCTCTACCACCCCCTCGTCTCTCTCCACGATCACCAAACCCACCACCTCCACGATCACCAAACCCACCTCCACGGTCACCACGATCACCAAACCCACTTCCACGATCACCACGATCACCAAACCCACCTCCACGGTCACCACGATCACCAAACCCACCTCCACGATCACCAAACCCACCTCCACGGTCACCACGATCACCAAACCCACCTCCACGGTCACCACGATCACCAAACCCACCTCCACGGTCACCACGATCACCAAACCCACCTCCACGGTCACCGCGATCACCAAACCCACCTCCACGGTCACCACGATCACCAAACCCACCTCCACGGTCACCACGATCACCAAACCCACCACCACGACGCTCGCCACCACGACCACCTCTGGGACCACCACGACCACGACGACCGCCTCTTGAATCTTGGAATTTATCACCGGGTGCAAATTTGATATCAATTTCCAAGGTCTGCTTCACTCGTCCGGACGTCTTTATTTTCTCTTCGTACTCCTGGAGATAAAAGACGAATATTAGAACCCCAAGATTGAAGTTAACGAAAACTGCGTTTAAACTCGGTGTGAACAATTTTAGTATAATTGACAAATTAACAATGTGTAATTTACACTGACTATTTCTCCTAAACTACAAACTCGTATGGAGTTTTCAGTTCAGCATTTGAGATCTGCTGCAAACCGTTTGCACCGACTGATATACAAAAAGGTACAGAAATACAACAGTAATCGTTCAATAGTACAGTAAACCAGAAGTGTCAAATTCAAACATCAAGTGGTTCCAATCTGCTTCTAAAATCTTTGCACCACATTTTGTGTCAAATAACCTTAGCAAAACTAAGACATTCTCCTTATATTTTTCAGGTAGTTGCATCCCTACCAACCATAGATATCTTATATACACTAGATAGTAGATAGCGCATCTCTTTTAGTAAAATTGAAGCCAAGAATATTCCAGCGGTTACCCTCATTTGAATAGATGGCGGCCATGTTGGTAGTCCCCACTCGCTAATAAACGCTTAAAAAACAACAATAACTTTCATCATTTGAATACTTTAAAAATGTATTTGGAATAGGTTTAACTCAATGTTTACGTTCCCTGTCTAAGGAATAGAAAACATACGAATCTTCTCATTTCATGGGAATATCCCGAGTCTGCAATCACGGCTTCAATTTTTGAATTGCAGAATAATTAGATGCACTATCTAGTGTATATAAGATATCTATGCTACCAATGAAAGCTTGTTCATATTATTGGCACTACCTACACTGGCACAAACAGTTCAAAAGTGTAAAACTGAAACCCGGTAGTAAAGCACATTAAGAAATAATGCAGGTTCAGATAGTGTGCTGTAGTACCAGCATCAAGCTCCACACATGACAATTTGATTTCAAAAACACATTTGGAATTTCAAATCAACAAGAAAATTGTATGGCATTTTAATATATATGACAAAAATTTCCTGCTCGATGTAATTTCCTGCGAAGATATTCTAATCAAAATTTCCTGGCGGTGGGTGCTGCCGGACATTTTCCAGCAATGGCATGGGTAGTGAATGTCAGAAATTAAACTTTACCCTTCGTTCAGTATACAGTGGATCAACATCTTCATTTCGTTTAAACACTTTAGTATTCTTCCATTGCGACTTATTCTCTCCTTCACCTGCCTTCCTCTCACTATGTTCCAGTTTATATTTCATTTGTTCTTTGCCAATTTCTTGTTGTTCTTTCCATTCTTGATAAGACATTTCTTGTACTTCTTCTTCTTTTGCTTCATCTTCTGATGTCCTTTCCTCCCTAAAGTAAGTTTTAAATAAAAATTTACTGTACACCAGATTTAATTTTATATTTTACTAAAGTACGCTGGGCCGGTTAACCAATAAACATAGACTTTCTTTCAAAACTGGCTTTTCGGTGTTCCCAAAATTGGAAAACCACAAAGAACCACGTCATGAATTTCTATTCACTCAGAATTTCCATTCATTCACAGACCTATACGGTTCCTTATGGGCGAGTGAAAATTAACCAAGCTTGATCTGAATATGGATGACCTGCAGCCAATCAGGAACTCGGAAAAACGGCCATATTCCCGATTAGCTGAACTTAAGAATTTCGACCATAAATATGAATGAAACATGGTTCATGATGTCACGATGACACTACTCAAGTCAGATATTAAACCTAGTTGCCATAAACAAATAGACCATCGTTCACAGTAATTGGTTTGCAATTCCCAACCGATCTATGGTTGCTATGAGTTACATTGCTCCCTAATTTATTATTTTACTACGTTTAATGCCAGATTATTTCACCTGTCAATGAGTTGATCAGGCTATCTGACCATGTGCCTAGTTAACCCATTGAGTTGCATTGCACATTATAGTGCACCCTACAGCACTTTATTATTTTATTCTGTATAATGCCAGACAATTTTACTGGTCAATGGGTTAAACAGTTGTCTTTAATCATGATCTTTTTAAAAATGGCAAGTTGTCTGCCAGGATAAAAATTTAGTTGTCCAAGAGAAATTTTGTTGGTTTAATATTACTTAAGCTGGAGATGCTTCTGTCACAATTTCATCAAAATATTCAGCAATGCAACTACAATCATATGCCTATTGCAGCTAAATTGTTAGACTTGGTTCAAGTCCGTCTCAGGAGAAAAGTAGGGAGAGACGGACTTCAAGGGACACTCGCAGCACTTCGAATGTTACTTGCAAAAATTGGCGCGAAAATTTATTGTTGTTCTCAACTGGCAAGCCACGCCTCCGTAGGAAAAATCCGACGGTAAAATTTGGCGCGCTTGCAGGGTATCCAAGTCCGTCTCTCCCTACTTTTCTCTCATATTTTCGCGCCTTTTTGACCGTTTGCGTGCATTGCTATTTTCAACCCCTTGAGAGACAGACTTGAACCAAGTCTACTAAAATGTAATCAACATAATTTCTTGAGGACCAATGAGACATTAATTGCCATTCCCAAAATGTTGATTCTCCATGACATTAGGAATATCATTGCATTCCTTAATATTTTGACAAAAAAACGTAACAGGTTTCTTCAGGTGAGAGGAAGCATCCCCATTTTTGGTAATAAAACATCCTTGAAGTCTCTGCAGCCCTGTTATAAATATGTTATAAATTTAGTGTAATACATACTCAGTTTCTTTGTTGTCATCTTTGGGTTCCTCAGTAGGTTCAACTGTAACAGGTTCAACACCCCAATCATTGACCTCTTCACCAGGAACATTGTCAGATTCACTACAAATGTCAAGTTTGTAAAAAATGAGTACAGATTATATATATATATATAAATTGAGCTCTAACTGGATAAATTTGAATTCTCATACTGTAACAGTGCAATGCATGGCTGTAGAAAGTAGGAAGTTATGGAGCGACGCTACCTCCAAAGTCTAAAAGGCTAACTCCAAACCAAAATATACACTTAAAGTTACAGGACACCCTTTTGCCAGTTTTGCGGAAAATCGCTACTGCGCGCTCAATATCAGTCCAATTTTCATCAAATTTTCACCAATATTCGCCAAATCGCGGTACCGTTACGCTTTTGAGTTGTGTTCCTGCTGGTTTTAAGTTATATTTATAAAAATATCATTTTTATACAGTAAAATAGTTGTTCTAAAAAATTGTGTTCGGAAATTTTTGTTTATTTTGTCATTCCGCTGATATGGCGATTTCTTTGACGACTGCAATATATTTCTGAATTGTTTGAGTGAATTGCTCTTTACTATTAAAATATCCCAAATTAGAAAAAGGCCAAAATCAATTTTGAAACCGACGTCTTTAGCTATGTCCTGTGAAAATTTGAGAAAAATTGGTTAAAACCCGCAGGAGAACAACTCGTTTGAAAATCAGTAATTACCGTAAAATTCTTCGGGAGAAAATTGGATTTGAATATTAGATTTTCAATGTTTTTCTCATTGCAACGAAATGTATTTTATTAAATAACTCTGCGAGTTTTCAACAATGGTCGTATAATCGTTGATGTTATTTATAAACTCGCAAGCCTGTGATCAACACTAGACCATACTGGTATACACAACTACGCTTTCTACTTGACAGGTTTAAGTAGCTGAGGAGATTGGAAATATTTACCTGACATGACTGTGTTGTCAAAACATTTTTAGTCGGAGACTCGCCATAATTTTCAAGCTTCTAGATAGCATTTAATATGGCTTTATATTTTAGTAAACACGAGTCATATTTAGCCCGTTATTCCATTATGACCGTATGCTAGTGAAACGTAGCCTATTTCATTGTTCCGACAGCATTAGAGCAAAACTAATGACTTATAATTATAAACGCAAAGGAAATTTCCATAACATTTTCTACTTATAAATCGGTATGCTTGGTAACCAGGCCAGGGACCACTTTTTTAAAATCAGGGACCATTTTACCGAAATCTGCTAGGCTCTCTCGCTGAAGCGTTCCGCACAGCACACCCAGGCATAAAACTTTTAAGACTTTTTTAAATATATCAAAGCAGCGATTAAAGAGAGAGAGCCTGGGACTAGGCTGATTTGGAGCTAGGTATAACTCCAAAAATCAGTTAGCTAGGTATAACTAAAAAGTCATTTAGAAGCTAGGAATTTAGCCTGGAGTTGCTAAATATTATTTGGAGCCAGGTATAACTCCAAAAAGCATGAAAAAGCTAGGTATCTAAGGCTTGAGTTATGGGCTAACTGCCTAACTCCAAAGAGTATGTGTAGCGAGGCGAGCCAGCCTAGCCGTTGGAGCTAGCTATCTAGCGGCACACTTGGCATTTTGTTCTCGTTCAGAGGCTAAATTTTGATCTGCAGCAGCACAACCCATTCTCGTACCCCTCAACCCTCTCTGTTCATACTCTGTTGACCGCTTGTAAGACTGGCTCTGTGAGAATGTGGCATAGCCTAGCTTCACTTGAAGATTGGCTATGCCACAAAAATAAAATCTACAGGTATGGTGCAATGGGAGAGCAAATTCGTGACAAATTAGCTTCTTATAGATCACATACATATCTTGCTCAAATATGTTGTAGCAATTTAATGTTGTTATGGTAATATGCCCTTCCGAAAAGCACTGATTACAAAATTATAAACAGGTCTTTTATATACACTCAGTCTGATATAACTCTATGGTTTCATTAAATGTGTCACCTATAGCAAGGGCTTTAAACCCAATATCTCAAACACAAAAATGAGGCTCTATAGCCAAAGACAAATCACTTTCTGGAAGGGTGTATTGGAATTTCTCAATGTTGTTAAACTTCGTTCTGAACTTCACAAAAAGTCCATGATGATATTCACAAGCTGGTTTGTAAACAAAGTCTAAAATATTATGGCCCTTGCAAGTATAACCCTTTTAGTGGCAATGCACCCACCTTATGAGTTACTTTACTCTATTTAATGTCAGACAATTTTACTTGTCAAGGGGAGGGTGCAGCCACCCAATGGGTTAATAAGTAATCTAATATTGATCAAAATATTGCCATCAATACTTTTATTTTTTGGCAGCATTACTGGTGGTAAATTGCCACTTGCTGCTTAATTAAAGGAATTTAACACCACATCACACAATGCAATGTTTGTAGTAAACTGCAAAACAACATGGGTTTTTTATAATTGTGTGCTGTTGAAAAATATATATGGCCCGCATTCTGCCAAAATGTGTGCCACTATATTGCAACATTGAGATCACAATTTCGGTAAAAGGGAGATCATAAGTATTTATAGAGCTCTAAAATGAACAAATCTGGGCGAATGAATAAACCAACTTAGCATAACACATTTACAGTTCATGTATTTTGTTGCATTGACCTGCGTTTGGATATCTATAACATTGTTACGTTTACATAAATTGACAGGTCTGAGTAACAAAACTACGGACAAAATTGGACAATAAAATTAGAAACCCATTTGACATGCCGGCCATGAAACTTGCATTTTTTCACACGCCAGCTGCAACAAACCTTGATCACAAGGTACACAAATGTGTCCCTTGTAATTGACAAAACTGTCATAGATCATAGAATGTTTTATATATTTTCAAAAGTTGAAAAACATGTCCACAGTATGTCAGGGTCACAAAGATGCCTGTGGAAGAACTTCTAGATCAAGGGAAGATGTGTGGTAATGTAAAGTCTACCACATTAAAGACTACACACAGTACCGTTCACAGTAAAGTTAACGGTCCTGTGCGGGCCAGGAAATTCTTCCAGGGGGGGCGAGAAATTTATCCCGCAGGACGGGAATCGTGCAAGGGATAATATGTAAAATTTGTTGACTGTCTGTTGTGCGGTCAAGATGCCATAACTAAAATGGGAAGGTTAATTAAACCACCACAGCAAATAACGTATATAGTAAAATTGAAGGAAGAAGGCAACACACCTGACCAATATATTAATAAATGCAAAATAGAAAACGCTCCATCGGCAATCTTATATTAACTATAATATCGCACCAAGTTGTTATGTTTGTTTTAGAAGCAATGCGCATGGATAGTTTACAATAAAAGTAGAAATACTTGGAAGAATACTTACATCTTGAAACTTCAAGATATGAGTCAAACAATATGCTATGTCTATATTTCTACTGTATATATTGGCAATAAACACTAAAACAGTGTCGATAATTCTGTAAAAATCATGAATCATTTTGATAGAATTAATTCAAACCTTGCACTCTTTAAACTTTTAGAGTTTCAGATTCAGTGCTTACTTGAGGGCAAAACTCTTTAAAATTATTTTATCTGTACAAAATAGCCACTGGAAGCTTGACTGGAAGCAGAAGTAAAGTTAGGATTGATGTGCAGGAAAGAGGGTGCTTACTCAGGTATGTAAATAGTGCAGGCATATCACAGGCACATGTGAACCAGTCTTAATAGTCAACCAGGCTCAGGCTATTAGATATGTTTTGACAGTTTTTACCAACCATTAAATTAACACTGCAACCGATATTTTACAAATGCAGGGTCACAGGAAGGAATGCAAAATTGGGGAGAATTGTATCTTATAAGATGGACAATTTCTCTGTTAGAAAAGAATATTTTCCCCACTGTTTGATCTGAAGAAAAATGGGCACTTAGAGGAAAACATGGACAGGAAGCAGGGTCTTAGCTAGCATTTTATATCTTGGGCGTGTTTCTAAATTTTCAGGGTGTGCCCATGTGTCAATTGCCTTGAATAGCCTTTAAAACACGATTCCAGTTATGCTTGTTAACAATAGACTATACCTGTGGTTGTTCTATGCTTTTCAACCAAATATGAGGCGAGCATACGCTCATATTTCGCACTGACATTATAATAAATTATTTTAGCAACCCTTGGGGCATTTAAAGACATTTTAACAACCATACGGTGCCCATTATCCATCAAAACATTAAAACATCACGGATCACTTTTAGCAATTTCAACAACTACAGTAGATTTTACAAAGAAATTATGTATGTTGTAAGTAGAAACACTTTAATTTATGACCCTACATGCACGGCCAAAAATAAATACTGAAGCCGCGTTCATTTCATCTAGCCGTGTTGTTACATTTTTGGCCGCGATAACACGGCCAACACGGCCTTCTAGCTAAGACCCTGACAGGAAGCATGTTCCAATATGCATTTAGCTGTTAAATTTGAATGCAGTCAATAAACTCTTTCCTTACAAGGTTGACTTCAAGTGCTATCATTGTTTACAGCAGTTGATGCATACATTCTTTTGTGAATTATTTGGTTGAACTGCTAACCATATGGAAATTTTTCTTTCTTTTTGACAGTGCAACAACCCAAGTGGTAAATCTTTTTGTAAAGGGAATATACTTCTGTAGCACATGGTAGATAGAAAGAAAGCAGGCAGATTTGAATAAAAGGCTGTTGAGGCCGACTCACAGATGAGATCAAATAAAAGTGACAGAAATAATTAGAGCAGTTTGCAGTTGTTTTTGCAAACGAGCACTGTGTGAATTTTGCCATTTGTCATGCGAATTTGCCAAAAGAACGAACACATGCTTCAGCCTGATTTCCAGTTCTGAAAGTCCAGATTCACAGGCAAACAGTTAACTGCCCCACACTCAAGTAACCACAAAGACTCACAGATGTTGCTTTGTACCATCTGTGAGTCAAAAAGGCTACACATAGCATACACTTAAATGCTTTAGTATTATAATGTTTTCTGTGTTATGCAGCTGAAATAATCAAACCTTAACAAAAATATGTAAATTTTCTAGGAATTTTTCATAAAAATTCTGCAGAAGGAAGACAATTATACTAACTTCATATCTGTGGCTTTTCCCCAATTATATTGTCCACCACCATCTCGCTTCTCCTCTGGCTTGATACTTCTAAAACAGCAACAATGCACTCAGACTGATCGACTTT
>CACRXK020007360.1:6114-23009 GCA_902702795.2 Paramuricea clavata
TGCCCACATATGGAAAGAGTTTAAAATCAGACATTCACTTTAGTATCTATAGTATATAATAGGATGGACCCGCCTGGTGTTAGATGAATTTTTATAATAAGATTGTATAATAAAAATATAATTTAAATAAAATATATTAACATAAATAGATAATATTTTTCAGTTTTAGACCTTATTACTAAGTGTTGTGTCTCTCTGTTCTCTATGCCCATGTATACTATGAACTATACTATACTATATATATATATATATATATATATATATATAGTGTAGAACTGCTCTTAGTACTCTGATGAAGGTTGCAGTTAGCAACCGAAAATTTAGAACTTTTTTAGACTTTTTATTGTACATATTCTAGTATTTTAAAAAGAATTTTAGACCAGCTTCAACTCCAAAACTATCATATATATATATATATATATATATATATATATATATATATATATAATATACCGCTAATTACCAGAAATTATAACCATTATTCAGATTGGTGTAGATTATAGTATATAACTATTAAAGGTCGATCCCCATACAGTGGAAAAAGTGTATGCAAACCGCTCACAGTCTGATGAATCCCCCCATGCATACGTGCATTATTATCATGACATGAACTCAATGACAATGCATTTGATGTTATTTTTATCTTATGTATAAGGCCTACGTGCAGCTTGGGAAACACTATATACAACTGCTTCGAATCAGTCAGCTGAAGGATGGGGTTATTGAATATCGAACAGTAAGTATATATAACTAGTGCTTTAATTACACGCCCCAAACCTCGGTAAAGCAAGAATTTACAGCTAGGTTTTGTTATCTGGTGTGATAACGTTTTTACGCCTGAATTTTGCATAAGGGTTTTGTCTTCTTAAATGTTTCGTTTTATATGAACATTGCCAAAATGATATTAATTTGAATAGCAGTGCCCAGTTCACAAAATCCGAAAGATCACCAAACCAAAGCATAGATACAAAAATCTTCAAAATTTAGAAGTATAAGAGTACATTCGTGCAAGAAAATAACAATTTTACCCTCTGCCTTTTATAGAAATATTGGAATTGCAAACTTTGGTCATGCACATTCTCATTTTGGTCGCTATCCAGATTGATGATTGAAGACCCTTGCAGTATATATACAGTACTTAAAATCCAGGAGCAAGAATATCTATATATACAGCGTGTCATATAAAACATGCATGCATTGTGCTTTCCCCGTGATTAAGCCTATAATTTTAACTTGTGTATATCTGTAACTGTGTATAAAAACAAGATGAAACAAATGCTTTGTGAAACGTGACTAATAAAATATATGTTTATGTTTTAAATATTTGTGTATATAGCCTATAATTGTGAAAGGCATCCTAATTGTTGGAGACAATCGTGCAGCAACCATGCAGCGTACCAAGGAATTATGCTTAAATTTGCAGGTCGAAAGTGCTATTGTAGCGTGAATTGTGAAAGAATCTCTTCGTGCATGGAGTAGAAATTACACTATTCCATGGTGGGCAAATTTTACTCTACCCGTATTTTTACCCTCTAAAATGGGGTAATTTTTAGGACAAAACAGTTACCCTCGTTTTTGGAGTAAAATTTGCTCCTTAATCTTCGAGTAAAATTTACTCCCTACTGAAAGTTACCCCAAAAAACTGGGGCGTTTTTAGGACAAAATTTTACCCCACTTCTTGGAGTGACTTTTACCCTTTGAATTTTACTGTGTGGACATCCACGCTGGCAAGGTCTGCAGCAAGGCTTTTCGGAATTTATATTATATTAAACATATTAGAAAGTACTTAACCGAGGATTCCACGAAAATCTTGGTTCACGCATTCATTACGTCCCACATCGATTATTGTAATTCGCTACTTTATGGGATTCCAAAATATCAACTCGATCGGCTACAAATAGTACTTAATGCAGCTGCTCGTCTTGTTTGTCTTATACCTAAATTCGATCACATTACACCAACATTGATGAAACTTCACTGGTTGCCTGTAAAACACCGCGTGTTATTTAAGATTCTTCTTATCGTTTACAAGGCGCTCCATGGGTTAGCTCCTAAAAATATTTGTGATTTTTAACACCTAAACAGGACTGTTACTATTCGTTGAGATCTGATGTGCAAGGTCTCCTTGAAGTGCTGTATACTCGCGGGAAGACATAGGGCGATCGTGCTTTTGTGAGAGCTAGCCCTTTTCTCTGGAACTCGCTCCCACTTGACATTCGTGCTTCGTCTTCGGTCGACTGTTTCAAGAGACATCTTGAAACATTTCTTTTTAGGGATGCCTACATTAGTAGTGTTTTTCATATAGACATTTTTAACTTTTAATTAACTGTGAATAACGTGCAAATATAGTCTAAAATAATTTTACGATTTTATATCTCACTGTTTGTACCTAGCTCTTTAGAATATTTATAGTTTAAGCGCTATATAAATTTTATAATATATTATTAAAGTTCTCGATGCTGGTAGTTTTCACATAAAAAAGTAGATATCGCACTTTTATGATTATCTAAAAGTCTAAAATTAGTCACATTAGGTCATTGTACTTGCAGTATTTGTACGGTTACGTCAATGTCAATTATAATGTAGTATCTATTTTCAGTGACTGCTGTGTCATAGCCGCGGTGCCCCCAGGGCCAGAGACTGTATTTACGCAACCAATGCTATCAAGGGAGATAAACATTACTGATCCGATTGTTAATACGCACACTTATACCACACCTTCGCAATATGTGCAGCTATATACTATATACTTCTATAGTTTAATAGAAGCAGCCCCCCCCCAGCCCCACCCTCCCGTACGCCTACGATTTCTAGGGACCGTTCATTATTAATACAGGGGCGGGGGGGGGGTATGAAATGTGTGGGCAGCGACTTAGTGCTGTGCGCCGGAGTTGCTGGAGTTCTGCCGGAGCTCCGGCGGTTTTTCTGACGCCGGAGCCGGAGCAGAATTTTGTATGCCGGAGCCCGGAGCCGGAGTTACGTTTTCCCAGCCCCGGCAAAATGACAAGAAAACAATATGAAATGAGACAAATGTCAAACGATTGTTAGTTACTGCAAACTGCCAATTGCTGTTAAATGAATTCATCATAGACTCAAACGGCCACAGCCCACAGGAACAGCGTCGAAAAGCTGTAATACGATCGCAACTTACAAACGTCATGCTTTCATGAAGCCATCTGACTTAGCGCTACATACTGTAATCTGTGTATTCATGCCTTGTAGATAACGAAAAAGTACAAAACAAATAAATATCAACCTTTTGAAAATGACAGAGTACTTTGTTTGCGTGCGAACAATTGCGCTGTGGAGTCTGAGAGTGTTAGCGTCGTGCCTCGTGTCAAAGATTTTTCGAGGCTGGTTTCCATATAAATATTTTCTGCGTGGTTAAGTGTTTTCACTGTTTTGTTTCCTGAGTTATGTTATCTGATAATTAGGAAGCGCGAAAAGGGTTATTCATAATAATATCAATAAATGTTCTCTGATCGTAAAACATTTATTTAATATTTTATGATGTGGCCGGAGCCGGAGCCGGAGCTCAGAGCTGTAATTCGGCCGGAGCCGGAGATGAAAAACCGGAGTTTGCACAGCACTAGGGAGCGTAGACATTTCTGAGCAAATATTTTAGGGGAGATGTAAGATTTTTTTAATGATGGAGGGGGGCTTGCATACATTTTTCTCAATTATAGCACAGTTGGGTTGGTCCGAAGATGGACAGGGTTCCTCGATCAGAACAAGATTGTAACAGTCTTCCCTGTTGCCACTACAAACCAGTGTTTGATAGCTCTAACAAGCAACCCAGTGGAGAAACAAGATATCCGGATGATTTCCAGCCAAGAAAAAACTTGAAAGTGGAGTTTGACAATGATCATATATCTGCAACCGACCAAGAATGCATTACAATTGTAAATTCATTGTAAAGGAAAACTTGGTGCATGAATACCTGGAGCACTTGCAGAATATGCAAAGGATAAAGGGGGGGAAAAAACAGAACAAGAGGCAAACGGAAAAAACAGAACAAGACAGAAGACATATGATGACTACTGTATGAATGGGGGAAACAAGTAGAACCTAAAAAAATCGGTAAGCTACTATATGGCGGAACTTGATAAGTTGAACAGGAAAGGAAAGAAGCCGGATAAGGTATTCAAAACCATAGCGTTAAATAAGTAATATAACAGTTTATAGTATCAATACTATATGCATGCACCCAAGCGTCGCTAATCCATGACTGGCAACACATAGCAACGTATATAACGACCGCATATTTGATAAAAACATATTTTTTATGGCAAAATATATCACAACTGTTCTAAACGTTTTTTCCTTCAAGTATTCTTGATAAGCTTTTACGATCTGACTCTTCAATCGTTCACCGATCATCTTGTAAACATCACATATGTATGTAGGAGGTTTGCTAAATAATGTTGCAGCAATCGACTCTAATGGGTCTTCTTGTTCCCAATACCAAAAATAGTTCAAGATACATTGTAGTTCATGACTCTCAATTCGAATATTAAACGCTTCCGAAATTTACACGGACGCTTAGCTATTGTCGTTTGATGAGGTGGGACGCGAAAAATTGCTGAGCTCAGCGAAAATATTGACTATTCGCCCAAACATGCCCACGACCGACCGTAATAATATCCATTTATACCATTAGGATTCTATTGGTTATGCAAATTCGTATTGCCTTAATCTCCTTAATTACCTCAACCTTTGTGTTATACGCGTAGGAATTACATAACAACGCTGTCGTCAGAATATTTACGTTTCTACCAATAGAATCTATATATTTAAAACTTTGACCCATTCGTTTTAAAGTAACATAAGCAGTAAGTATATTATTTGCAATGGTAAATCATCGCACTCGCTATTAATAGTAAATCACATTCTGTGTAAAGTAATTATATTCCCTTAAAATTTATCAAAAATACGGAGATATCTCAAGATGTTTCTGTACCTAGCAGCAACGCATAGCAAGCCAACATTAATCCCACTATTGTATCACACACGTGAAGGGACGCTAAAAAATGCCTAGTTAGCGAGTTGCACCCGATCTTTGTCCAAACTTGGCCTCGTGACGTCATTGCATATAATACGCCCCAAAACCACCTACATTAGTACTAGCGCGGCACCGGAATTGCAGAGACGCAATTTCGATTCCTGCCTGTCAGAGGGCCTATAGTTGCATTTTTCGTAGCTGCTTCTGGCTGGGTGTAAATTGTATATAATATTCCGCTCCTAATAGGCATTTCCCCTTATGAGTGAAATTTTGATCTAGACAAGCCTGGACAAAAATTTCATCACAGCTGTAATGCAAAATGACTGAAAAACGGCAAATTTCGCTGGGCTGTATTATCCGCATTTTACAACATTTCGCAACGAAACTTCGGAATATTACTAATTTTGTAATGCTCTTTCAAGCTGTTATGGAATTTTTGTCCAGAGTTGTGCAGGTCAAAATTTCACTCGAAAGGGGAAAGGTCTATTTTCATCTACAAAAACTCGATGGTGACTTGTTGACGATGTACTGTTTTCCTCTTAACTAATATGAACAATCAGTACCCCAAGAAAATGTGGGCGCTTCCAAAATGTTTTATACTAGCATATTCTTGAAATTCCTGCTTTATAGGCTGCGAAGCCTAATATGCATGAGAGGGAATAAGGTGTAGACTATTGGAGTTTAGCGTGGCCAGTGTCAATACCGTGTTCGACAAGACTAAATCGACAGAATGGAGCTACTGGCAGCATATATAGGCATGCTCACTTTCGGATAGGTGATTTATGATCGGTTTGCTGCTTTATTGGAGGATAAATTGTCATGTAAATGACTTTATAGACAACCATATCATTGTACTCTTTAGGGAATAGATTTAATGTAATGTCACTCAATGGGGATAAATCACAGTTCGCATCAAATAGTGTTGAATGATTACTACAATAGGTGTTGCTAAAATTTACTGAAATATGCTTCATTGCTTTTTGAAATGCAATATTAATCTCTTTCTGAACATGGCATGCGCGAAAACGGATGTAGACAGTATCATGAGCGTTTGCTTTCTTTTCAACAGCTTCGCGGTAAAGATTTTGATGCAACTGTACACTTATTCAATTAAGGAGTCCAACAAATTCGCATGCATGCCATATCTGAAGCTGTGTCTACAGCTGCAATAATGAGATGAGCATCAGTCATTGCTGTACTGTTGGTGATCATATCAATAATAAAAATGTGAGCAAGCTTGCTTTAACATAGGCAGCGTTTACACTGTACCGTTTTCGTAGCGTTCTCGTATTGTTCTTAATCCTCAAGGGAACGCAAGACAATAGTCTAGTTATCTCGAACAATACGAGAACGCTACGAAAACGGTACAGTGTAAACGCTGCCATAGACAGCAAGCGCGACATAAAATTTCTTTTCGCGGGGTTTAATTTCTATAGCACTGGATGTCTTAAATGTATTGGTTTCATGCAGTATCAAGTGATCATGATTGAATGGACCGTGAATGACATGCACATGTGTAGATGTAAAAAGTGCTTCACTTCAATCCTACATTGGTTACCAGAAGACTACTGCGATTGTCATTGCAATTTTCTATTATCCGGGTCGGACCAGCCATTAGAATCTTCGCGACAAATGTAGCTAACCATTTTTACGACAATTTAATAACAGTATAGTCAATGTATATTTTCAAGATGCAATTTGTAATTATTTTAGAAACCATACTATTACCTATACTAACAGTGTGGTTAAAATTTACTGGTAGACTTAGAAATAACCCCATTCCTGGTTAATTATGGCCAGAAATCACGGACATGATTATTCTACTTCCTAACTAACTTTGCATATCATTCATACATAACCCATTGAAATATGGCTTCGATAGTAAACAGTAAATTATATTACGCGATACTTTAAATCCAAAACACTGTTACTTCGATATACTTTATAAACCATAAACCAAACTTAACCTTTCACGAGTTAAAACATTAATATTTAGCGTTTCTTTTACACTACTTTCAACGTACTTTAAACGTTCAACATGGCTTCTTCAATTCGCGCGCTTTTGTTTCTGTTCATCGCGGGCAACAACAAATATTCCACGTACGTCATGTTATTTTAGTCAAATCAACGTGACATCCCGCCCGGCAATGGGAGAATTCCCATTTCTTCCCTCATTCGTCTTCGTAGCCTTCAACTGGGTATATAACCACAATCTTGCTTATAGAACGTGAATAATTACCTTTCGTTGTTTTCACCATCACATTTCTTACCAATCCAACTTGTACCGGAAAGACTTTGACTATTCTTCCAGTTTCCCATTTACCTCGTAGTGCGTTTGGATCCGCCAATACTACGCAGTCAGTCACTTTAACGTTTCGTGATTCGTTATTCCACTTTTTTCTTGGAACCAGTTATTATTATTATTATTACAATATTGCCTGCTCCCAAAAGGGCTTTTCAGCAGGTAATTACAAATAATTTATATACTACAAACAATATATATATACACCCACAAACATACGTGCATACATACAAACACAAATTAAACTGGAAGCCAAGCTAACTGCTGAAGGATAGGCGTCACATGGTCATATTTTCTGATTCCAGTAATAACGCGTGCCGCGAAGTTCTACACGCTTTGGAGTTTTGATATATTCTTTTTCGAGGTGTTCGACCAAACGGAGGAACAATAATAAATTTTACTGAAGACCAGTGCATTTATAATAAGGGATAAAGTGTGTTTGTCGAAAATATGCTTAACTCTGTTGATTTGGCATAATTCAGTGATACATTTTGAGACGGTATCGACACTATGTTTGTCGTAAGTCAAACTTGAATCCAAAGTCATTCCCAAATCTTTAACCGTTTGAAGTGGGATTATTTTCTCACCAAGAACAGTTACATGGAAATCTGTGCCAGAGAGTTTTCTCAGCATTTGACTTGTACCCAGTAATAGAAGTTTCGTTTTCTTTGGATTCACTAGCAGACTATTTATACAGCACCATGCGGTAATTCTTTCCATATCTTGTGTAAGTTTAAACGCAGCAGTTTCAATATTCTGAATTGGAAATGCCAGATAGATTTTCGAATCATCCACATAAGATTCCAAAGAGGACTCTTTTGGAACATTGGGCAGGTCATTAATATATATGTTAAATAATGCCGGCCCAAGAATAGATCCTTGAGGTACCCCTTGAGTTATAATACATGTTTCCGACAATGTCGGCCCAATACGTACTATTTGGCTTCGTCCCGATAGATAACTTTTAAACCATGCCAACACTGATTTTAATAATGAATACGTTTTGCTTCCAATTAAACTCAGCAGAGTTGGCACTTGATGATTGTCGTCGACATCGTTTGCAGCGAAAAAATGTTGTACTCGTTCGACATACGTCTCCCAGCTTTCTTGGGTTTCATCAAAAACATCAATTTTTCCAATCGTCGTCATTTCTGGACTTATAACAATCCCAAATTCGTCGCCACTGTCGTGTATTTAGATTATACTTTTAACAAAATATGAATAATACATAAGCATGGCCGATCTAGCTACATATCTAATGCGCATGTCAGTGCGTATGACCGCTGTCCGTCTATATCTATATATCTAACACTTTGAGAATAAATACACAAACAATCAACAAAACATGTATATTTTTAAATTTTTAAGCAAGAAAATCGTAAGCGCCAGCGCTAATTGTAGTCAGCAACATAACGTCGCTACTGCGCATGCGATAAATCTCCAAGAATCTTGGAGATTTCATCGTATTTTACCAGGGTCTTCCTCAGCTCACGCGCCACCACGAGGAAGACCCTGGGGACGAGGTTGCCCCGTATGCCTTCAAAAGTGGAGTTTGAAGATGGCTGCTGACAGATATAAAACATGGCCAAAGATAAAAGCAAATACAATCAAACGTCAACAGAGAATAGGTAGACAATTTATTCAATTATGTTGTTAAAATTTTTCTTTGTTGCCAAAGTTTTACCTCTTACCCATTTATGCACCTATCAATGTTTTCCCCCTGGGGGGAGGGGGGGTGCGGGCAACCCAAGGGGCATCCCCGCTGTTGGGCAAGAAACGGCTGTCAAAATTCCCCACTATATTCCTAAGATAACAAGGCACACATATGTTTTCCAATGCGAACATACAGTCTATACTAGTTTAAACTTGGTAAAAATTGAGACACTGTGTATAAAAGGCTATAAAATACCTTTTTCGATGAAACTTGATTGTGCTTCTTCGCCATACTTGTTACCAGGCCTTTCAATGTCAAAACTGTGCAAACTTTCAAGATGGTGGATATCAAAATTTCCCAACTCTGGGAGTTGATGCATAGGAAATTCCCCTCACTGGGGCTCCATAGTGTGGTCAAAGACCCCTGGGTCGCCCGCACCCCCTCCCCCCTCAGGGGAGGATCGAAACTCGGATTGGATTCGGATTAGACAATTTCGGATCGGATCAGATTTTAAAAACAGGCAATTGTCGGATTATAAACGTCCAATCCGATCCGATGCACACACCTACTATATGTATAGGTAGATAATGATTTGCTAAATACAAAGATAGAAAATATCAATTTATACTTTTGTAAATGAGGACTATAATTGCAGGCAACTTCTTAGTCTGGTTCACATGGCAAACAAATCATGAACTTCCATTTATTTTGTTTTAGCTTTCTACGCAGTGTCTCATATAGAGAGTTCACAAGACTAATATATGGACTTCTTGGCAACAGAAGAATCGTACAACCTGTATGTGCCTACATTGCAATAAGAAATCCCATCATGGAAAAGGAAGGACAGTTTACTGGATATTCTGACGACTCAGACTAGTTTCTTTATTCTGCAGGGATTACGTGGGAACGAACAGCTATAGCTTTGCAATATAATTATTATTATTATTATTATTATTATTATTATTATTATTATTATTATTATTACTATTATTATTATTATACTCCTTCGTCGCATCTAATAACTTCGTCGAACACAACATACAAAAAGGCTTCACCCCCAACCTATCTGGAACTCTAGAACATACTGCGCAAATGGCTGACATTATTAATAAAGCTCGGATCAGACAACGCTCTGTTGTCATCACCCTACTTGATCTTAAGAATGCCTTCGGCGAAATCCATCACAACCTCATTCAATCCGTACTTGACTACCACCATATCCCTGATTATATAAAATTTGTTATAAAAAGTTTGTATACTGATTTTCAAACCTCGATAATTACCTCTGAATTCCGCACTCCTTTTATGACAGTTGGCCGTGGCGTATTGCAAGGAGATTGCCTCAGTCCTCTTCTTTTTAACATGTGCTTCAATACATTCATTCAGCATATCAAGGCTGAAAAGTATCGTCAATTTGGGTTTTCCTTCAAATTACTAAATCCCATCCATTGGTTCCAGTTTGCTGATGACGCGGCTGTAATTACTGGCCAAGAATCCGAAAACCAACATCTGTTAAATCGATTTTCTATCTGGTGCCAATGGTCCGATATGATTATCCGAGTTGACAAATGCAGTACCTTTGGCATTAAAAAAGCGATCACAAAATCAGTTCAGTACTTGCCAAAACTCCTCATCAGCAATCAACTAATACCAAAAATCACAATTGGAGAATCATTTCAATATTTAGGACGTTACTTTGATTTCCACATGTCGAATGATAATCACAAAACTGAACTAACCACCCTACTTAATGAACTAATGTCTGATATTGACTCAAAGCCACTACACCCCAAAAATAAACTGCTCCTCTACAGTCGCTACGTCTTGTCCAAGTTAGCCTGGCACTTCACCGTTGCAACACTCTCTAAAACATGGGTTACTGAAAATATCGACTCTATTGCCAACAAATATATCCGCAGATGGCTTGAAGTACCAATATCAGGAACACTAAGTACTGTCTTTCTAACAAATAACAAATTTGGCCTGAGTATTTATCCTCCATCTGTAAAATTTATCCAGTGTCAAACAGTCCTCCGAAAAGCTTTAAAATCTTCTCCCAATGAATCAACTAACGACCTGTGGAGAGCAACCAGTAACCATACTAATATCCAATATGACGCTTATAGTTCTGCTAAGGAAGTTCTCAAAGATTTCCGTTCTGGACACGAAAACAAACTCCTAAACCAATTAACCAGTCAAGGATCCTTTTTCTGTAGCGTCACGAAGTTCGCTTTACCTCAACTTAGCAAGGTGTGGTCCGTCGCCCAATCAAAGCTCCCGAAAAACATTTACAACTTTACCATTCGTTACATTAACAACTCTCTTCCGACGCGTAAAAACCTAAACAGATGGGCAATATCTTCAAATTCAGACTGTTCTTTTTGTCTTAGCCCTGAAACATTACTACACATAGTAGCTGGATGTCAGTTTTATCTCGACCGATTTACGTGGTGATACGTTTATCTCGACCGATTTACGTACTTACTGGTGATACGTATCGCCCAGATTTGTTATTATCGTGCTCAAATGGTTCCTTATATGTGGTTGAACTCACCACTGGTTATGAGACAAACCTCAAAAACAACGTAAAACGGAAGAAGGATAAATATAGAGAATTATTGAGACAGCTAGGTAAAAATTTTAACCAAGTTAAATTTATAAATCTCTCCACCAGCTCTTTACGTATTTTTGCAGAAGAATGTTATACATTTTTAGACATGTTAGATAGTATTGGTCTTGACAAAAACCACCAAATGTACTGCGTTAGGAAAATGATGACTATTGCTATTAGAACTACATATTACATTTTTTGTTGCCGAAATAAGGAATGGGAAAATCCGGATTTACTAACAATTTGACTTATCTCATTGTATATATATATATATATTGCATGCACTTTGTTCTGTTATTTTGGTTTAGTATAATTGTGATTCAAATGGCCAACCGTAAGTTACCTTTATGAGAGAGATTTACGATTGTATATGTATGTAAAGAAAAACATTCAATAAAGTTTCCATTATTATTATTATTATTATTATTAAAACTTTATTTAAAGAAGGTTAATTTAGAAGGAAATATGCCAGTTTAGCTTTCGCTAATCTTCCACTGGACCTTCTAAAGTTAACTATTTAATCGAATATATTTACATGCAGTACAATTTACATTTCTACTGACTACAGGATACATAATTACATAAAGTACATATCGATATATGTATAAAAAAAAATTGGAATTAACATACACTGTACATCTTATGAGTTATTTTTGTACATATCCAAAAACAATTCATGGGCTTTACGCTTGAATGCTTGAAATGAGCTGGAAGATCTAATATCTGGTTACCGAAGTCCACTCCTGGTGATTGATAGTTTATAGTTTGGTATCCATAAGTCCATATTGGCAGTGCTTCTTGTATGTCGCTGGGAAATTGTTGACAATGGTTTAAACATATTACTTAAATAGTCTGGAGTCAAGTTATTTAAGGATTTATAAACTAGGCAAACTACCCTATACATAACTCTGTACTTTATTGGTAAAATGTTTGACTGTTCGAAAAGTGGTTTAGATGGAGAAAGTTTTGATTTATCAAAAATTAGTTTTAGGATAAGTTTTTGTAGTTTGTATATTCGTGAAGTGTGTGGTGATTGTCCCCAAACGGTGCAGCAATAATATATATAAAGTATAATGAATAAAATACTTTATTATAGGAAATTAACGATGCACTTAATTAACGCGACATAAATTAACGCGACATCAAATTAACGCGGATTGCTTCTAGGTCTTTTAAAACATTACTATATTAACGCGAATCTGATCTCCATGGTTGACAAAATAATTAAATTTAACGCGAATCGGATAGTGAACTGAGTTGAGAGGAGCAGTGATGTTTTTAGTTTACGTTAATATGCTGTATTTTGATATTAGAAGAGTTAGTGTTATATAAAACAAATCAATGTCTTTTTAACTAACGATAAATAAAAATTACATACTTAAAATTAACGATGACATAAATTAACATTCATTAAATTAACGCGAATTTTTAAAATCCGCGTTAACAAAGTGCATCGTTAATTTCCTATAATAAGGTATGACATACTGAACATTTGCCATTTTTTATGAACTGTGTGCAATGATCATGGTATAGTATTATCGAGGTATCGTTATATTCTTTTATTAAATGGCAGCTCTTAAAAGAGCTTTTTTTTGTTTTGCTTGAAGCAAGCTTTTCTTTCATGATACCTAGGCCTAAGTCCTTACCTGTTTTTTGGACAATTTATATCTTTAGTATGCCCCTTCATTGGATGTCCACATGTTCGACAATGGCGTTTTGGACCTTCATTATTTTTCTTTGCCTCCTTTTGTCGCCTAAGTTGTTCCAGATGTTGCAATACTATACAAAGTTGATATAACAAACCTTTTAGTCTAAATTCTGACAAATAAATTTGTCTCTGTCATGGAGTAAAAAACAAAAATGAGAGTTATTTAACGAAACATGAAAAAACACTAGATTTTACAAAATATTACAAACCAGGAATACTGGGTGGAACATCTTCAATGGTCATTTCTCTCTTGTCATTTCTTTTCCTCACTGCCTCCTCCTTTGTTTGCTTATTTAGCATTGTGTTCATAGCAGGGGGGCACATTTGCTTCAGTTCAGCACTTCAGCTTCTTCGCTTTTCAGGTCCCTTTCAGTAGCTGACAAGAAAGTCTTGTATATTTCTTGTAGATAATCTAGAAAAAAAGTTAACAAAGTATATTGTAAATAGTTAAATATAAGACAGCATTATAGACGGCTGGCCATGACATGATCTTGTACAACTTGATCGCAACTTTATGCCTGTTAGAAGCTGGAAACAGGGATTTTCTTATAGTTTAAGCCTTGGTAAACAAGACTATATGTGTTACCACTTCTGATTTTTGCTTTATAGTCGAAAAATTGAGAATTTTAAAATTTTGCCTATTAAATTACTATGATGGCAAAAAATGTAAAATTTCATGTTCTCTTATACAAAAAATAAACTATACCACTAGAAAGATCGCAAACAAATTATATATAAGACAATTAAGTGAGTTCTACGTTTTTCGAATCCTATTTCGAGTTTTTAATGCTAAAAAATACGGAAATGACCAAATTAATGCTAACAAGTGCCCATTTTGCCAACTTTATTAATCCAAAATCGGCTTGAAAAATCGCACTAGTCGCTTAATTGTCTTATATATAGTTTTTTTGCGATCTTTCTAGTGGTATAGTTTATTTTTCCTATGAGAGAACATGAGATTTTAAATTTTTTGCCATCATAGTAATTTAGTTATAAAACACAAAGTTTGCAGTTTGTTATAAAAAATAAAAAAGTGTATTGCAAAGTATATTGTATGAGTTTCTTCAGTCTTCACACTAAAAATTGAAATTGTATGTCAGCCTATACTTCTATATCTATTTGGATTTCCCTCCCACTTAGCTTTGTGTGTTGCCATGAGAAATGTAGAGTAAGAGATATCCAGTCGTTCGGCAGGAACGGAAAAAACGAAGACCTGGATCTAGAAGAAGAATCTGACGAGTTGCAAGTGACTGAGCAGAATGTTCGCCAAGCTAAGCGCGGAAAACCTGTCCATCCTATCTGGAGTGATGCATTTGACGTACCAGATGTACACTGCATTCAGAGTCCCAACAATGCCCTTTGCAAGCATTGCAAACAATCTGTACGACACCATCACAACGACACTCTCTGTTGAAACCCATTTGCGTAAATGCCAGCCTTTTAAAAAAATCATGCATGATGGATAAACCAGTACGTGACCGTCCAGACTGGTGGAATAACGGCGTGAATGGAGCTTCCAAGGAAGCCAAAGTTGCTACTTCAAGTTCAAGCAAGAGTGTTTCGTCCTTTGGCAATTTGACGCAGTCTTCGCTGAGATCGTTTGCTATCCCACATTTGAACGCCACGGAGCAGAAGAAGTTTAATCAAGAGATCGCCATGTACTTCTACTGCACAGGAACAAGTTTTGTGCGTGTTGAAGACCCCTATCTTCTTCGGGCTATACAATTGTTGCGACCAGGTACACGACTTCCGACGCGGAAGCAACTAGCTGATGATAGTTCTGGCGGTTTGCTGGAGAGTTGCTATCAGAGAGTCAAGGCGGAAGTTGGTAAGTTGTTATCCCTTAACAAACAGTATATCTGCATCACCAGCGACGCGTGGTCCAGTACACTGAACGAGCCGATAGTCAACTACATGGCTGTATCCCCAACCAAGTCACTATTCCTAGAAGCTGTTCACACTGAAGATCAGCCACATGATGCTGAATGGCTCGCCGCCGATTTAATTCGTGTGATGGATGGTATTGGAGATAACGCGGTTGGTTGCGTGACAGATAATACGGCAGCAAATAAGAAGGCTTGGAAGGAGTTGGAACAGAAGTGCCCAAACTGTTTCTTCCACGGCTGTGTGTGTCACGGACTGAATCGTTTGGTCAAAGACATCTTTGGAGCCAAGATGAAGATACCTGAAGGCGGTGGCCCTGCTCAATATCCAGATGGATACCCATTCGAAGACCTATTACTCTTTACCGCTGACTGCAAGGACATTGTTTCGTTTTTCCACAACCATCACGCTCCCATGGCTAATCTGCAGAAGGCGTTGAAATCTTCCAAGTTAAAGGGTCTTGTCCGTCCAGCAACAACACGGTGGGGCACAATCCAGGATTGCTTTAAATCCTTACAAGCAGCAGATTACGTTATGAATGTGTTGGTATCGCAGCGTGATTTTGTCTCGACTGGAAACGCCAATCAGAAGGAGAAACGTACGGCCATTAAGACGATCATTACTGATCCTGATTTCGTCACCAAGCTGGATGAATGCATCAAAATCCTTGAACCGATCGATATGTTCATCAAGGTTTTCCAGAGCGTTTATAACGCGTTCCTTGACCTGGAGAACAAGACGAATGGGCTGACAAACATCAACGCAGAAAAGAAGGCCTATCTGGTTAAGCAAGTGAAGAAGCGATTCGACTTCATGTACGCGGATGCGCATGGCATGGCTTACCTATTGGATCCAGGATATCTCGGCGATAAGATGTCGCGTGCACTACGGAAGGAAATAGAAGATTTCATCTTCAACTTCCCTACAGCAGACGGCAGCACGTGTGAGGAGAGAAAACAGAAATTGGCTGAGGAGTACACGGCCTTCCGCATTGATGCACTCCAGGAAAGAGAGAAGATTCTGTTTTAAGATGATAGGCAAATCTAAAACGGTGTTGCAGTGGTGGATGGCAGATGGCACAGACTGGCCGGTGCTACAGAATCTTGCGCTCCGTGTCTTTGCAATGGCAGCGTTGTCCGCAGCATCAGAGCGCAACTTTTCTACATTTGGGTTTATTCACAGCAAACTGCGCAATCGCCTGACTCCAGAAAAGGTCAAGAAGTTAGTCAACATAAAGGCGAACACCTTACAGATGTCAGATAAACTTTGCGAAAGCTACGAATGTGCGGAAAATGATGAGGAACTTGAAACAATGGAAATCGATGAGGACTAGTGCTAGAACAGAAATGTTTTGGTCAAATCAAACAATGTTCCAGTTATATTGCCCAAATGAGTACAATCATAGTTAATATAAAAGACTACGGTACATTAAAAAACAAAGGAGTTTTTACAGAGCCTGCCCCGCAGGCTATCATATTAATAATTAGTTAGTGCACTAGACCGGAAGTGCAATATTTGGTACTATTTTGGTTCCGGTTAAATAGTTGTATTAAAAAATATTCAAACATAGTTACGAAAACGCCACATGCCCAAAATGGATATCTGCCACAATGGATGAATGGACTGTTCGTAATATTATAAGGTTAATATTGGTGTTCTCTGTATAGTTACTATAGTAAGTGTTAAATAACTTAAATTGTCTATTACCTACCTACCTACCTACCTACCTACCTA
>CACRXK020007361.1:0-23008 GCA_902702795.2 Paramuricea clavata
TAATTCAAAATTGACTCAAATTCACTATCCTCGGTGTTTTCACGAAGATCCATCAGCGAGTAAACAAACGTTGAATCAGGACTTTTCTCTAAATTGTCAAAGTGATCTCGAACATCTTTATGATACTGTAACTTCATCACTCTAATAGCCTCAACAAACTCCCTCCAAACCATACGCTTAACAATCACTCGCTCTATGGCTTCCAAACCATACGATTGCCCAACAGAGGCATGTATCAAATAAACTAATGTCAGATAGGCCATAGCACGGCCAAAATTAGTAACATTGATCGTGTTAAAAACAACATGTATTTCATTAGGATTAACATTCAATATCATTTGATTGTACAATGATTCGTGACGCTCAAGCAGATCATTGACATGATGAGATAATGTTCTCATATCAATGTCAACGCCATTTTTCTGCAACTCATTTAATATTACTTCCATCGCAGCAAAACAACAAATGATTACAACAACCGAAACATTTTATTAAAAATACACGTAATCTACAACTTCAGCTCGTTTGCAAAATCATGCATAAATTTAGTTGCTAAATAATTGTTTTTATTACAACTTTGCTTCTCTAACGGTTCTTTACTAAAGTTCACAGTTTGGAAAAATCCCAATTCCTCGTCAGGTGCCCACTCGAAAAACCGACACGTACTCTCCTTGTCATTCGGACAACAGAAGAACAATCGATCTTTGTTGAGTCCTTCTTTCTTCACCTTTCGAATCGCGCACGGTAATCCATGACGGCACTCGGGTTTCGCTAACGGCTGCACATCACCCCACATCCAAAAGGAACACGGCTTCGCCTTTTCTCCACACACGAAGAATGGTCTTCCATAATTCACATTCATCAAATTTTTCACCACACACATTTTCGCAAGTTTATGATGTCCATCGCACCGAGGATGAGGCTGCTCCGTACATCTCCAAGCCGTTATGGCTTTTTCATACATGTAGCCTTCGTCTTCTGTACAAAAGAAATTGCAACTGGGATTTTGACCGCAAAACCAAAATGATCCATTGCTTGTTGTGGAATTAGCAGCAGGTTTTCCATGTAAGCACTCCATCGTACAGTTCTGTTGGCAAGTAATGAAAACTGGCGCACGATCCCATCCTTATATATCGTTAAAGTACGACCGCTTCCGGTGACGTAATGATCTTGCCCAAACTTGTTCACGCATGTCCTCAGAATTTGTCCTCTCTCCAGTATGAAAGATAATTCAAAATTGACTCAAATTTACTATCCTTGATGCTTTCACGAAGATCCATCAGCGAGTAAACAAACGTTGAATCAGGACTTTTCTCTAAATTGTCAAAGTGATCTCGAACATCTTTATGATACTGTAACTTCATCACTCTAATAGCCTCAACAAACTCCCTCCAAACCATACGTTTAACAATCACTCGCTCTATGGCTTCCAAACCATACGATTGACATCTCTCTTGTTCTGATAACATGAGACAGTCATGCTGGCGTTGACTCGGATGGTCGTACTCACAACCACAGCATCTCTCTTTAGCAAGTTTACCAACTTCGCAAGCAACAGCCTCTGCATATATAGCTTCTAACAAACTGAAAAGCCTTTTAAAATCAGAGGACGAAACTTCGTCTGCATGAACACTGTTGGCCCAATTCGATTGCTCAAAATTTTTGAAAAATTCATTATCAAAGGCTTAGTATGCAATGATATCAGTGAATAAACGCGCAGTCTCTTTTATAGACATGTGCAATACAATTACGTAATGCTCACAAACCGGATACATACAATTGAACGTTCATACTTCATAATTTATGCGGGAATAGCTGAACGTTCATACTTCTTAATTTATGCGAAAATAGCTGAACGTTCATACTTCATAATTTATGCGGGTATTTCCGGTGATGTCATTGATATGACGTCATTGGCGGCATCCCTTTGGACGCTGGAGGGGGGGGGGGGGTTACCTACTAATAAGTGCTCACATGAGCAATTTCAGGTAATTTCAGGTAGATTTGCAGAAGAAATTCAGGTAAAGTGACACAAAATCATGTATTCCTACGACAAGGGAAAATTAATTTACAAAAATTTCAGAAAATTTTGGAAAATTTGAGATGAAGGGAAAAATTTGTTTATATGCCGAAAAATTTTGGTCAGTCCGGAAAAACTTTTTACCCTTAAAATGGTACACTGACCGAAATTTTTTTGGTGACGGGAGGGGTAGGTCGCCAAAAACAATTTTTCCGGAAAAAATATTTACTGCGTTATAAACTCCCGCATTTTAATTTAAAAATGCTGGCAACTATGATATTTATATAAAACTTCTCAACTCGAGCTTCAACTTATTACTCGCACTCTGAAATGAAACAAATCTAATTCTCACAGGACTGTAATGAAAATAATTTGCTTTCCTTTTTATCATGCACTTCTACAAAAGTTAATTTTAACTAAAGAACTTTCGCAAACAATGCATAGGGAAGACTTGAACATCAAGAACAAAGTCTATATTATTAAATACAAAGTCATACATAAACAATTGAAACAAACTTGCCTTATACTTTAGGATTTATCATACAATATTTAACAGTTATTCTACGAACTCGAGTCGAATATGACCTGATATTCGACGAGAGTGAGTGGAATAACTGTTTTATTATATACACAAGGTCTGAATTCACAGACTTTGCTATTCGGATATTTTCAATATTTTTCTATTTTGTTTATGTTTTTATCTTCGCTCTTTCGCCCTATTATTTTTTCAAAAATATATATTTTTAACCACTTTAAATTTTAAAAATTTATTTGCTAACCTGAAAACAATTTGTGGGAGTTTTTTCATTGTGTTTTTAATCCTGTGAAGGCTATAAAAAGCGACAACTTGCCGTTTTCTCGTTTGCAAAACATCGTCAATTCAGTTTAGCCGCCATTTTTTTTTCTCTACTAGCAGGATATGAGCTAATATCCTGCTAGTAGAGAACCAATCAGATTGCAGAATACCTCATATCCAGACCTTGTGTATATAATAACAACTCTTATCAATGTTTACGTTTAAAAATTGCAAAAGAGTTGTACAATTTTGTTATGTGAAACGATTGTCCAAGCTTTCTTACATCTATTTTTTTATATTTTTTGTCTTCTTCACTCCTGGCAAACAGCCATATTCTGAGATCAGTCATGACCACCCGCTCAACACCGTCGGTGAGCGCCCACGATAATTGATGGACTTTAGACGTCGCTACTGTTTTCGTTTCCCCGGGTGTAAATAGCCGGGGGGAAGTAGTACCCTCACACGGCGCTTCGCGCCGTCGGCTCGGGGATTATGCATGTTAGACGTAAACAACATCATACCTTGCCTACAACTTTGAGAAGGCACATATAACGTTTTCTAAAATCCTTAGTTATAGAGTTATCTCTATAAAATCGTTATGCTATGTCTTTTGCTATGTCACTGGCCTGAAAATAACTCTTTTAACACACGATCAAGGTATTTAAAAACTTTGAAACAAAAGTAACGTGAAGCCAACGGAACGGCAAAGACAACGCTAAAATGAAATATTTTCTATGAGTTGCTGGTACAAGAGTTACGACAGGATCAATCTTAAATAACCGGCTTAAACTAGAAGAATAAATGTTCAAATCAAAGACAAAGAACGGTGCCAAAGTATAAAATCTGCTGTTTAAACTTACCACAAAGTATAGAAATGTGTGCATGAGCTGCTTATTCGGTGATTTCAACGTACATTTCAGAACCATCTCGAAGATACGAACTTTGACACTGCAATCTACGAACGAAAAATTCGTTGGCTCGAGCAGGATTTGAACTCGCATTTTGACGTATCTGGACCTCCGTTCAACCCATTGAGCTATCGATTCAACGGGGATTCGAAGTGACTCTTATCCAATTTAAGTGCACGAAATATTTTCGTGAAGATTTAACGCTTGTCTTAAGCCGGTTTTCCACTAGGCGGAATTTTACGTGCGGAGCGGAATCTTTCTTTGAAATCACAAGACAAAGAAACATTCCGCTGCGGGCGCAAAATTCCGCCTAGTGGAAAACCGGCTTTAGAGACGTAGCTTGTCCTCTAAGACAAGCGTTAAGTCGTCACAAAAATATTTCGCGCACTTAAATTGGATAATACTCGCCACCAATCCCCGTTGACTCGATAGCTTAACGTATATGGAAGCCCTCTTTCCAATAGTATTCCCTAATTGCACAGAATAATACCAAGTAATACAATAGTTAAAATGCAATGACAAGTTTCCTCTTCAATTACATCTCAAAAACTGTGTTGGAAATTTAAGTACTGACCAATTACACAACATCACAGTTTTACATCGTGGAATAAAACATTTTGATTGCATGTAAGGAATTATTTCTCAGCCAAGACATAACGCAAAGATTTAACGACATCTTCGAGCTTGAGTTATCCGACGTCTCCCGCCAATTTCTTGAACGCAATCAGTGGTGGCGCCAAGGAGGGGCTAAGGGAGACTACAGAAATAGAGCTGATCAATTATTATATAACTCAAAATGATTCGAGCAAAACGGTCTTCCCCATAAGAAGACAAGTTAAAAGAAATTGGTCCTTTTGAGTTACATAATCGTTTTGTCGTCATCGATCCATGTCGTTGAACAACGAAAACATTTTGTCGTTAAATTAGTGAAGATAAATTTCAGTTTGTTTGCAACCTGCAGGTCTAAGGAGCTGGAACGCTTTCGAAAGTATTAGTTCCCGTTAAATATATTTTAGTTCCAAAATAAGACATGGGAAATGAAAATCGTTTTCTAGGCACTTTTCGACGTCACAGCAAGCGGCCTAATGTTTGAAGGTCTATAACTAAGAAACAATTCAACTAAAGAAAAAAGGTTCTGGAACTTATTAACTAACTTTTTCTGCTCTTTGCAAATCGGTAATGATCCCATCCACAAGCGATATAGGCTCTTTAATAAGTAACGATGAGGTTTTCTTGGTGAGTAAATTTAATCTTATTTTATAAGTATAAACGGTTATATCTGGCAAGTAGAAATTTACTTGTTTTTTCATTTCAAGTGCCAATGTCTTCTTCCCAAGTGAATTTATGCTTGTTTTAAGTAAATGATTATTCTTCATAAATACAAAATTACTTGACTTTCATTTCAAATTCCAAGTTGTTCCTAAATTGGTTAGTGAATTCATGCTTGTTTTCAAGTAAATTATTATTTTTGGCAAGTAAAAATTACTAGGTCTCTTCTTGGCAATATATGTACCTGTTCTAAGAAAATCTTTTTGGTAAAAAAAGTTGCATATCTTCTTTCAAGCAATTTATTGTTTGAAAGAAGAATTTTTTTCTTGCTAAGAATTTTGAATTTTGCGGTGTCTTTAAGGCTGTAACAAACTAATACTGTTTCTAATAATGTTCAACCTGCTTGGACCAGCTAAATGACAAACAATTTTTAATATATAGTTTCAGCTACGAAAGGTTTGCCTTCGAAAGGTCGAAGTATTTTTTTCAGATAGTCAAGCCCCTTCAACAAAGCTCGGATAGTGTTTACCCCAACCAGCGAGATATTATGGCAATTTTTGTACCTATATTGTCAAAATAAACCCATTTCGGCGAACACGGCGATTATTGCTGTCACAAAGAAGCACTGGTGGAAATAATAGTCAACCTGCCTGAACCAGCAACATATCAAATAATTTTATACATAGAGACGTTAAATCATCAAGGAGAAATCATTCGATACTGTTTCTTCTACGCTGAAAGACAACTTTAGATTTCCTTCTATGGCGTTCAAAACAATTTGAAAACATCAAAAGCGAGAAAATGGTATTCACAAAAGCACTGTGTGTTGTGTTGCTTCTATTCGCAACAATCTTTGGCGAAAATCAACGACTGGAAAACCATTTCAATTTGGAAAAGAGAGCACCAAAACTGCCAAAGGGTCGTTATGAAACGGTCGTGCGAGATACTGCACGAGATTTGATAGACCGGGCTCGCTATATTACTGGTGACAGTAAGTATAAGGGAAATTTATACCGATCAAAAACTATAGGACTGGATAAAACATCCTTTCGAATTCAACGAGGAGATATTTTTAAATAAGTAAAGGCATAACTTGTGTTATTGTGTTACGGTACGATGACTCAGAGGTTAAAGTGGACTGAAAACGGCCTGAATATCTTATAAAAACAAATCGATTGGGCATGTAAATCAGTTTCACCATAAAGCAAATGTCAATTCCTATGTACAGCAACTCATGTACCTTGCGCTTGTGAAACGTTTTCTGACACGTTTGGTAACGTGTAACATGCACAGTGGCCCACAAGTGCAATGCACAAAACAAAATCCAAGAATACAAAACTCCATCAGTCCAGTACACAAAACTCATTTCCACAATGCGAAACTCAATTCCACTACAAAAAACTCAATACCACTACACAAAACTCAATTTCACTACACAAAACTTAACTTTACTACACAAAACTCAATTCCACTGCATAAAACTCAATTCCACTGCACAAAACCCAATTCCACTATACAAATCTCAATTCACGATAATCCACAACTTTCGCGGGAAAGTGACATAACCGCCACTGATGTTTTTTACTCTATCATTTTACAGTACTTAAAACGCATAAAAACTAATGCGTGCAAAGTCGAAAACACTTGAAGTTCAGTATTTGTAATTGACGTTAATTGAAAGCTTTTTTACATTATTATTCGTTAACTTGACTTTCCACTGCTTCCTTTCTTTGCGTAAGGTTGTGATGACGGTAAGGTGGAGTAAAAAATTATCAGTAGCGGTCATTCCATTTTCCCGCGTTTTCTGGCGAAAGTCCTGACTTGTGTATCGTGAACTGAGTTTTGTGTACGTAGTGGAATTGAGTTTTGTGTACTGGAATTGAATATTGTGAATTGGGTTTTGTGTATTGTGAATTGAGTTTTTTGTATTGTGAATTGAGTTTTGTGTAGTTGAATTTTATTTTGTGAAGTGGGAATTTGTTTTGTATAGGGGGATTTTGATTTGTGCATTGCACTTGTGGGACACCGTACTCATGGCACCCATCCGTCATGACACTCCTCGCAAACAGATAAGTGATATAGACAACATTTTTTTTTTTTTTCAATGCACTAATAGACAATTCACATGCCTACTTATACTATTGTTCTAGTTTACAGAATCATAGAATGGAACAAACTGTTATCTAAGCTCGAGTATTATATGTATAGGAGTCATTGTCTTATCTACGGTGGAATTTTCTACATACAAGTTAGTTACCTTTGTTCTATTCTATTGTTCTATTCTATTGTTCTGTAAATAAAAACTGATCGATAGAACAATAGCAACTATAGTAGACATGTGAGTTATGCTTTGAAATGAATGTAACTGGAACGTTACATCTTCCCGGAAACTTGAAGCCGAACTTGAAGGCCAGTCCCAATCTTTTCACACATGCCAAGGACGCTTAATCTGTCAATCGTGACGTAAAGAAACGTGTCTTGACCTCCAGACACGCGTATATGTCTGGAGGTCAAATTTGTGCTCACGAAAAACATATTCTGTTTATTTGAAAGTAGCTTTCCAGTTTTATTCAATTACATGGAGTTACCTATAAGGTTGTGAATTGGGTGTGATTAATAACCAACCGTAAATACTCAATGTACCTTAGCAGATCAGTACACGGTGGTCAATAGCAGCTAATGACTTAATCATTTATGCATAACGGATGTTTTCAAATCAGTGGATATTTATTCTGCATTATACTTTATTACATGTCTAGAGTGTTTTTATTAATAATTACTGACGGTCATAATAACATATTGTTTTTACTCTGCATTATATCAGCGAATGTCGAGAAGTTCTAGCGTTCTTCTGAAAAACGGGAGCGGTCTTTTTTGATTGTAGGGAAATTCCTAGGGGTTAATGTTTTATTAAAATGTTTTATTAAAAATAATCCAGCGTGCACATAGCGTTATTGAGAGTAATGCCGCGTGCACACGGCGTTATTAAAAATAATGCAGCGTGCCCACAGCATTATTAAAAATAATGCAGCGTGTATCAGTGCACACAGACATTATTCGCAATCCTTCGTCATCCTGACAAGTACACGCGATAACGTGAACATCTCAAGATGAGAAGTTGACAGTGCTAAAGGCCCCTCATACAATATCATCGGGCGGCTGAAGCACTGCCAAGACGGTCCCTGTGAGTCCTTTCAGCTCAACTTTATAGAAAAATAATTTCGTTTGCGCTTGTGGGATTTTATCCTAAATATACGCATGTGCAGAACACATCATAAGTTCTATTCCCGTGTTTATCCAGTTTAATACGCTCTTTGAATTAACCTTATCATTAATGATAATATGTAAACTAGAACACTATAATTGACCTCCGCTTGTGAAGATTTTAATTTAGGGCGATTAATTAAACTGAAATTTGTTCTATCACGATGCATTACGTGCATGTCCTCACAAATGTCTAGTATAACGTTGGATATATTCATTGTCATACGGTCCCAACAAGCAGCAGCGTAGTCTTTCAGCCGAAAATAATTACTTTTGATTCGGGTTTGGCCAAATAGATAATTACTTTAATAGATTTAATACACATTAATAGATAATTACTTCGGCCAAACGGCATTATTCGATATATTGCAGCCAGCTTCTGCCTTCGGCCTCAGCTGGCTGCAATATATCGAATAATGCCGTTGGCCTCAGTAATTATCTATTAAAGAACAACTAATGCTAATGTCGTATTCAATTATAATTGTCCGGAAAGGTGGAGTGCATGTTGTTACCAGTCCAGAGTGTGTTACTTATCCACCTGCACGCAACTACGCTTCCTATACCCATAACAGAGAAGACTTTTTAAAACTCTTTCATGGTCGACAAAACCGAAATACATTCAACTTTGAATGAGTTTAGTGATACGCTATTACAAGGTTTACTGTCCAGCCCACATAATAAATCGTGAATCTCAAGATTTTCATAATGCAATTCACTTTTTTCAGATGGCCAACTTGGGTTTATTTATATACAACGCGCGGATACCAGTAGAAGTTACCTAACACCAGAAGTTGAAGGGACACTAAAAGGTCGTCGGAATTCTAGGCAGGATTTAGCAAATGGTCAACTTTATCCACCTCGGCCACGTCGAGGCGACAACACCAATTTCAGAATGAATTTTCGTGCACGTCGGCCCGGTCCCGATATTCCAAGAGAGCACACCGAGCATAGACTATTAACCAACAATGGACTGAAAAGTATGGTGGAATATACGAAGAGCATAACGAAGCGCAAAGAGTGTCCAAAGTACGTAATTTTTCATTCCAATTTACTGCCGTGCATGCGTAACAAGGAAACTAGCCCTCGACGTTGCCTTGACATGATTGGCAAGGAAAGATATAAACTCAGACATTATTGCCGCGGGACAGAGTTTTACCTTCATACTATCCAAGATGGACCAAGACAAAATCAACGACCAGAAGAAAGTCAGAAATATTATGACAGATTTATAATGTATATTAAAGATCGGCAAATTTTCTGGGTAAATTCACGATAAGGCACAAGTAACAAGATTATTTGGAACAATAATGATTCAAACTTATCTCGTAGTACTAGACATTTGAACGAAGTATTTGTTCGCATTTTGTAGTATTAGAAGACATTTGAATGGCATTCTACAGTTGTAGTTACATAGATACATCAAATAAAGGCATCGCATGCAAAATATTAGTGTGTATTTGTCGATAAAAATTAAACGTACCTACAGTACTGCCTATAATATTCAAGAACCTGTATATGAGCTTGAATGCATTTTATTTAGGACAGATAATCTCAACTGTTTTCGGGTAAGTTGACAATGACGGTCAACATGGTAACGCTGCCCAAGCCCCAATCTGGGACAAAACGTCGGAAACCGACCACACCCAAAAACGACGTTTTCGCCATAGTGTTATCTACCAAACACTACAAGTTTTCTCTATTTTGAGGTGCTTATATGGTTCAGAGATGGTGCTTTTAGGGGTGGTCATTTGTAAGTATGAAATTCCTAGCACTGATATTTTAATTTACAAGAAAATTACCATGCAATACTAATAGTCAAATGTCAATTTGTGGCTTACAACTTCAGATAAACACCAGTGGATCTACATTACCTTTTTTCCTAAATCTTTTTGATAGAAACATATAATTGGTACTTATTTAATTATATTATTACTGTTCTGGTGAAAAATGGGTAATATTTTGCGACCGAAATAATAATTTGAAATTTACCTACCTCCTGCAAATGGACGTATTTGGCGCAAATTCTCCACTTTACTCCGCTGTTTTTCGCAGTTCTCGTTGAAATCCTTCCAAATATGCAATTCAGCTCAAACATAACTGTACCAAGCACATTTTAAACTAGTTTTAATTGGGTTTCAAGTAGATCCAAGCTGTTTAACCATCGACAAGGTAAGACATCAACTTTGTCGAAATTCGGCACCAGTATTGACATCCCGTTCGGCTTTCCACAATTCGGTCTCGTTCTTCTTCCATCCAAGCCATTTAACAAGTAATAATGACAAATGTAACTTTTTAATTTGTTAAGGGTATCAAAATAAAAATACAAGTAAACTATGCGAAATGCAGCATTTTATTACCCTGTATGATCTTGCTTGCGAGTCTTTCAAAACATTTCAGCACACAACTAGAATTTAAAAAGTCTTCATTGTACTATATTATACATGGATAGCTTGAGGTCCAAATACATTTTTACATAATAACAAACTTTATTCAAACTAGTGCAGGCCCCTCCTGGGGATTTCAGTCCAGCTCGAAGGCCTTGATTAGAAGTCCTGGCTACATCACTGCTCAATTCCATTGCCAATGGTGTGAGCATGATTAGACAGAGTAGGTTAACAAACTAGTGTGTATTATGAGATTATTATTCAAATCCATTGAACACCAGTGATCTATCCCAACATATAAAAATAATCATCTGGTGTTAGACAGTCAGAGTAAAATAAAAAGTAGGACACAATGTATAACAATTAATAGGTAAGGTTAATGGCCAGACTTAAATAACAAACAATATTTTATAATAAACTCAAATTAGTTCAGCACCATTGGTTCTTACAACACTGTTCATTCCAATACTAGAACATCAATTGTTATTAATTAAAATGTATTTCAGTTGGAAATTAACAAAAGTTGGAGTTTCATCCGATGACATGTATGCTTCTAACCATGCTGTCCATGCAGCTATCTGACAGTTTTTAATTTTCAACATTCCCAAGGCCATTATTCTCAAGATTTACCAAAAAGGTTTTCCAAATAAACACAGAAATATATTACATCACTCATCACTGTTCATTTTACATTCTTCAAGTAGATGCATGTTTACAGTACAGTATATATCTTGCGTATTTACAATTAAATCTTGCAATATCTTGTTCAAAACCCTCAAATCCAATATAATCGGCAGCCAGCCATGTTACCAGTACGATTTCTAGTTCGTTGACTTCGAAATGACCAAGGTTGTACTCGAGTATAAATGTTTATACTTTAGTTATTGAATAGCCCCTGTATATCGCTGACAAGATATATGCTTTTGTCGCGATATAAGACGTTCTTTTGCTCGCCAAAGGGCTTATTTTACCCATAATTGTATCTCTAAATTGATCATTCCTGACTTTAAATTCCAAAAGCCACGCAAGAAACAGTTTAAGACGTCTTTACAAGTCCAAATTTATTATAAATTGCAACAAATAATGCATTCTTACTCCTTGCGTAAAAATATGCCAAGTCAGCGTCTTTAGTTAAAGTTACTGCTTACTTCCGCTTCCGGGGGCACCAATCTTTTATGGTGTTCCGGTTTGGATTATCCCAGGGCTTCTGAGAGCAATAAGCGCAGAAGCCCTGGGTACGAGGTTGGTCAACTGGTCGACCGCGACGCCAACCTCGTACCCAGGGTCCCCGTAGTGGGACCCTGGCAAACTCTGATTGCGTGACGTCACAAATCTTGAAGATTACGTAATTTGTAACTTTATGATCCGGGGGGCGACGGCCACTTTTACTGTGACTGTGCAACAGTGCTAGCAAACTTCGCGAAGGGCGAATGCAAATAAATACATAATATGAAATAAAAGATATATAAACACAAACATTCTTCTTACAATTTCGTTAACCTACTGGCGGCGGCAATCTACATAATTTTGCTAACTTGTCTATCGATGGGATTCGAACAAGGGATCCAAGGATAGTGTGAAGTTTCAAATTGAAAAGGATTCTGCAAGAACTATATAGGATCGCTGACAACCTAGAAAAGCTGATGTCTTACACTACGAAATAAACAATCACCAACGGCATTTCATCTCATTATATATTGCTTTTAATGCGCTCGACACAAGAGTAGCGTGACGTTTGAAACAAGCCTAACACATCAGAAACGTGCTTTGTGAAACTGACACAACTTATCTAGTATTTATTGTGATGCTACACGCGACAATCCGCACAAGGGTACTGCAAACTTATAATTGAAATAGATATGTTATAAGTAATAAGCACTACGTCGTTACATCATTGAAAGGAAGCATTTTATCTTTATCAGTTCCGTATTTTTTTTGCATTTCCGTTCTGTGGTCCGCTCCATCCGCTTCCGCATTTTAACCTAATTGTGACATGTTTTACAATAACAAGCCGCATTTCAACCTCGCAAGCAAGGGCCTCCACACCCGCGGCGGGACGGAGACCCTTGTAAAGGCTGGTCACGTAACCTCCCAGATTCTGGGAGATAAATCAAGTTACACTGAGGGAGGGGTGGTTGAGGAGCGGGTCTGTAAATTTCTCATATTTCTGGAATATGAGAAATTTACAGACCCGCTCCTCAACCACCCCTCCCTCAGTGTAACTTGATTTACCTCCCAGAATTTGGGAGGTCACGTGACCAGCCTTTACAAGGGTCTCCGTCCCGCCGCGGGTGTGGAGGCCCTTGCTTGCGAGGTTGGCCGCATTTGACCTTTGACTTTTCCCAGTGTCACGTTGTGTCTATTTTTAACTTTTCGCATGTTTTGAATAATGTCACTTTAGATTTCAATAGTTTCACAGTTATAGCAGTGTTTAAAGCAGTTTTGACAAGCTTTGATACAGTTTTGTGTACAGAATACTACAGATTAATCCTCGTACGATTTGGTAGAGTTAACGTTGCACTGAACACGAATTTGCACCGTTGACAACGGCGTTGTGCTAGACAGTAAACAAGGTCCGCGACAGTACACGTTGGCTACATGTACCTCCTTGCTTTTTTCTTCCATTGCATAAAGCTTGTTGGTGAGCCAAGCGATTGGCGATAACACGTTGACGATAACATATTGGCTATGTAACCGTATAGGTTATGTCTAAATAACCTCGTCTTTCTTATTAAAATAAGGAGCTCTGACTCAACTGATTTCCTTCGTCTCGCAATATTTTCTTCATAAACGCCTGTACGAACGCCCGCTTCTGTTTAATAGTTGTTGATGCTTTATTGATCTGATGCAATTTTTCGCTCTTTGCCTGAGTGTACTATTCTGTGATGTGGCACCTTATACAGTCAAATAACAATGTATAATGAATACACGGTCTAAATAATATTGTCTATCGATGGGCACTTAATTGAACGCCAGTAACCATACTCATCAATTTTTTATATCATATTATTGCGTAGAATTTCACAGATTTTCTCAATATTCATGTCTGAAATGTTTATATATTTGAAAAACAACACTGTCTCGCTTCTTCGTACATAGAGGGTCCTGAAGGGGTAAAATGGGAACTGGGATTTGCTTATTTTTGGGTGGGAAAATGGGATTTCATGTACTGGGACTGGGATTCATCAGCAAAAAAACAATAGAAAATGGGAATGGGATTAAGATTTGAGCAGGACAGCCACTGAGATGATGGGATTTGTGCTCTGGGGCAATGGGATTTAGTCAAAATTTGGGCTGGGAAATGGGACTACGACCCCCCTTCGGGACCCTCTACATACTGTACCCCTGTATAATGAGTATACCGTGAAAATAATATCAGCACTCAATTGAATGCCTAGAATCTCAAAGATTTTCGGCTCAATATTTACGTCTGAAATGTTTATACACTTAAGAGGGCCTCTCAGTAAAATCCACCCACTGGTTTGGGGAAGGAAAAATAGATTTAGCTCATATTTTGCGCATGAACTAGACTTTGGTCAATATTAATCGAGCTTCTTTCAGAACGTTTCAACTTTCTATTTTATAGGAGTTATAGCCCATGTTGAAATTTGACCTTGCAAGAGTATTTTCAGACCGGAAATGAAGGGGAATTTTACAAGAATTCATCAATTTTTTAAAAACGTTGTGGTGCGTTTATCCCCTGCAGTTACTGTTCACATGCAAGATTAACACTAATACTCTCGTTTTCATGGAGATTGAACAACTTTATTTGCTTAATACGATTTTTTTAAAGTTTTGCGAAATTATGTTTTCAAGTTGGCGACGAGAGGCTGAAAATTGCTCAATATTTTACTTAAAATAGCTCAAAAGTGGCACCTATCTGAAGTTCAAGAGGCATGTAATTTGAAAGTATGCCTACTAAAGTTAAGTAATCAGGAATGAAACTCGTCTGCAAGCAATTTTCTGAAAAGTTATAAATCTCCAAATTGGGCCTATTTTTAGCTATTTGTTTACATTCGCGTGTTCGCTGATCAGCGACACTAATAATTGAAGAGTTAAAATAAGCTGATTTATTACCCAGTAAACTTTCTTAGCTTGTTCACAAGAATATATACAATTTTTCAAAAATATAATTACAATATATACAAGCGATTGTGTACAGAACATTCTCAAATTCGAATTGTTTTTCATTTACACTTAACTTACACTTGCACTAATTACACATACTATTACTAGTACAGTAATTATACAGTAGTACAGTTACAACGATTCTACTGTTTGTCTACGACCCTGATATCTTCTATGTGATATGTTATTAAATATATATTGGTAATATAATAAGAACTTTGTCAAAAACATTGACACAATAAATGACACAATAAATGGTAAAGAATATATAAATTACAATACATGTACATAGGGCATAGTTGCCAACTCTCACGGATCCACCATGAACATCACAGATTTTACTAAAACCTCACAGTAAGCCCACAACTTGTTAATATATCTCACGGATTCTCACGGATTTCGAAAATAACCCAACTGGTTCTTAAATATGTTGGCTTAATGTTGCACATTTTAACTATTAAGAGTGACTTCATTTGCGTCAAATTACATAAAACCTTTTTCTTTAGAAACAATTCACGTCATTCAGCCAAAAATAGATAATCAAAACATCACTTCATGCAACCTCGTACTCGTGGGTATTCAACAATATGGTTTTGTATATCTAAAGAAAAGCTACCAAAAGTTGTATGTATAAGGTATAGAAGATTCTGAAAATGCCATTTCCAACGATCTAGAGACTCCATATTTTCAAATTTTTCCACGCAGCGCCAACTATGGTGGGCATGCTTCGTAGGTGCCTCAAAGCAAAATCTCACGGATGTTTTATTCCCAATGTTGGCAACTATGATAGGGTAGTATGATTAAAGGTGGCTTTATAAGAACTTTAAATTACGAATGTGCCTTTTGTTATTTGCATGTGGGGGGGAGGGGGTATAATTGTGTTATCCTCAAGGGGGGGGGGCAACAAAATTTTAGCATCTAATTTCTCATTTCCACCAGTCCCCCCCCCCTTGTAATTAATGACAGGTCCCTTACGTAAGTGTCTCTGTGCGATGTTTAGGTCATGAAATAGTGCTACAGGTAATATGGTTTAATGCACTTTGCAGAAACTCCCCTGATTTTGATCTCGCTCAATATAATAATCAGAATCCTGTTTAGCCGAAGGATTGCTATTTTTATAAAAATATGTGTACTGACCCAAGTTTCGCTCGATTAGACAAATTTGGGTAACGTTTGTTTATACCCAATTCACAACTTTATATATAAACACACATGCCTAGTTACTATTGTTCTAGATTACAAAAGCATAACTGAATAGAACAAAGGTAATTAACTCTTATTGTTATATAGTTAGTGTCAAAGTTCAATTTTTCTGTTTGCCAATTGGTCAAAACCGTATCACGTGCCGGTCCACAAAACATCATGTTCGGCAACCGGTCCGCAATGAAACATTTATTGACTGGTCAATAATAAAATGGGTGCAATACGCATGTGTGTCAATCGCGAAGTTCCAAGATGGCCCTGAAGGGGTAAAATGGGAACTGGGATTGATCTATTTTTAGACTGGGAAAATGGGATTTGGGTTGCTGGGACTGGGATTTGGCCACTGGGAATGGGAAATGAAGTCCTCAAAAATGGGAATGGGATTGAGGTAATGCGAGTCGATTACCAATTTTTCTGCGTTTCGAGTATTTTAAAATACAATTTTGATCCGTTTTTGGTGTCTTTGGTCATGATTTTTGTTGTTAACTATATTATTCACAGCACTACCTGCGAACAGGCATACTCGGGCGCCCGGAATTCTGAGTTTTCTGATTATACGTGTCTCAGAATGCTGCAAATGCCATTTCTGGGATTCAAATTTAAAAATTTTCCGTGCCCCCTAATATTTCATAAGGTGTCCGCCACTTGCTTAAAAGGTCTTAAAACTGTTTATTCTACCGATAAATAAAGGGGTTTTTATTGACTGGGATTTCAATAACTGGGACTGGGATTTCTAAAAAAAATCCAACTAGGACTGGGATTTTGCCAAAATTTCAGGTGGAAAATGGGATTGGGACCCCCCCCCCCCTTCAGGACCCTCTTCCAAAGTTCATTTTTTAAACTTTTTATTTACGGCCGTTCCATTTATCCAGTTTTGGTTTCAATTTAAGTTCACTTCAAGAACAGGGCCGTAGGAAGCTCTTTTTGATGGCCGAAGGCCCGAGGCCGAAATTTTTAAATTTAGAGTCTCTGAAATGCCATTTCCTGGATTTTGGGGAAACTAGACTTTGGGGACTAGATTGTAAATTTTGACATATTAAAACAGCGTTTTAAAAAATATCTGCTATCAAAAATAACTGGCAAGCTAGTGTTGCAGTTGTACTTGTGAGAATGTAGATTTCAAAGTCAAAATACTAGAACTTTCCCACTTCCGCTTTTGTGGTTTAGGCAAATACGACGACATAAGTTAAATTTTGAAACCTTTATGTGTTCATATGCAGTAAATCAAACGAAAAATGCGTCCTTTGTTACAATTATTCAAATTATTACAAAAATCAAAGAAAACTAAATTTTATCGCTATATTTCTCCGTAATTCGGCAACAGCTACAATATTAAATACAAAACAAAGTAGTAAATTACAACAGATCGACTACAAAAGCGGAAGTGGGAAGGTTGTAATATTTTGACTGCAATTATGTACAAAAATATGTTGCATCCATGCAGCAAGAATTAATGTCCGACCTTTCCGGCAAAATTTTCATTTACAGGGACAGAAAAAGATTACGAGTCGAGTTGAATAAAAAAGTTAAAGCACCGAACACTTTTTATATACAGCCAGAGATACTGACAGCTTTGAAATTTGCTACAACCACAGAAAGTACCGCCCGTTTATACTTTAAAAAGATATTTAACAGTTGTGAAATTATTCATGCGAATAAACCAAGAATGGTTAAGGTTGTATTTTGAATGTTTCTATGTTGTCAATTAGAACCTGGATAATAAACCAGCTTATTTTAACTCTTCAATTATTAGTGTCGTTGATCAGCGAACACGCGAATGTAAACAAATAGCTAAAAATAGGCCCAATTTGGAGATTTATAACTTTTCAGAAAATTGCTTGCAGACGAGTTTTATTCCTGATTACTTAACTTTAGTAGGTATACTCTCAAATTACATGCCTCTTGAACTTCAGACAGGTGCCACTTTTGAGCTATTTTAAGTAAAATATGAGCAATTTTCATCGCCAAAATCGCCGCCGCAAATTTTTTTTCCGTAGACAGTCGGACTCCTCATTGATAGTCGGACGCATCATTGACCCGCGCCCTTAAACAAAATATTCAGCGGATACTCTTCTTGTCAGATGCGCCTTCCCAGTGTGTCTTGCGCACGTAACTGGTGATTTCAAAATATTGTATTGTTTGGTTGAGATGTCAAAATCTGAGCAGGACACATTGTGGCTTCATATCTTGTGTGGTGATGACATCTAACATATTTTATTAAGTTACATTCGCCATTTCCACTTGCTTTTCTTTACTTTTGCAGCTGTTTTTTGTAACTCTTTTCGGAGCGATTGCAGAATACCCGTCCACTTTTTAGACTTTTTAAGCTATGGCTTTCAAACATGGACACGATGTATTAATACATCTATATTTATTCTCAATAGATTAATAATAAATACATTGATAGTCTCATAGTCTAGTAAATGATAGATTAAAATCCCATGGTGGTAAAGGTAGCTACGAGGCATACACTGACTTAGCATGAATAGATTAAATTGTCATAGTGTTAAAGGTAGCTCTATATATTCTAGTGGATACGCATGATACGCAGTCAAGTCGGTTATTTTGAGAACGAGGCATACAGTTAGATTAGCATTAGATCAAATTCTCATACTATAGGTAGCTCTATATTTTAGCGGATACGTGGATACGCAGTCAAGTAGTTATTTTGAGATCAAGGCGACAGTTAGCATTAATAGATTAAATTCTCATGCTATAGAGAGCTTAAATAATTAAATGTGGTGTAATATGTAAATATGTTCCTCACAACCGGACATTGGTGTTTGACAGATTATGATTAATTAGCGTCGCTGGGAGAAAAAAAAATTATATTATACAGCATATTAAGCATAATAATATTAAACATTAAAAGTCTTGCATGATATTTCTTTTATTGTATCAATTCGTAATATTGTCTTAGTAATTAGTTTGTGTATATTAGAATCAGGCAATAAGATCTGGTATATACATATCCAGTGAAATGTGGCTGGGCTACATGATATGATATTATACTAGTGGACGGGTATTCTGCAATACTTCTATTTGTGGAAAGTGGTTTTGATGGTCGCTTTGAATCTTCCAATATTTCCTTGCACGCTAGTTATCTTATACTGATTCTGTTCAATTAGGATGGTATATAGTTTTAATTCGCAATAACAGTTCTTGAGTATTTTTGTAGATTTGCTATAGCATCGCAAAGAAAATCTTTCTACACGTGGTCGAAGACTGGAACAACGCGGAATGATGGACATATGTATACCAGTGAGTTATGCAGGGTACGAAGGGATCGATTGATAACGCGCGGAGGCCTGGACGCGGATCAATGATGCGTCCGACTATCAATGAGGAGTCCGACTGTCTACGGAAAAAAAATTTGCATCGCCGCCATCTTGAAAACATAGCTTCGTAAAACTATAAAAAAATCTCGTATTAAGCAAATAAAGTTGTTCAATCTCCATGAAAACGAGAGTATTAGTGTTAATCTTGCATGTGAACAGTAACTAGAGGGGATAAACGCATCACCACGTTTTTAAAAAATCAGATGAATTCTTGTAAAATTCCCCTTCATTTCCGGTCTGAAAATACTCTCGCAAGGTCAAATTTCAACATGGGCTATAACTCCTATAAAACAGAAAGTTGAAACGTTCTGAAAGAAGCTCGATTAATATTGACCAAAGTCTAGTTCATACGCAAAATATGAGCTAAATCTATTTTTCCTTCCCCAAACCAGGGGGTGGATTTTACTGAGAGGCCCTCTTAAGTCTAAATGCACTGTCTAGGCGGTCTAGCTCCTTCCTAGCTCTGTATAATGAATATACCACCTAAATATTATCGACACTTATTAATTGAACGGCCGTAATGCATAAGATCAATTTACATGTATATATTGCGTAGATTTTCAAAGATTTACTCAATATTCACGTCTGAAATGTTTATACATCTGAAAACAACACTGTCACTCCTTCCTAGCATATCGTCACGCCATCGTGATCTACTGCTTGATAGCACATGCGCATTTGCGCTACTAAAGAAAAATTGGGGGTTCCGGGGTAAAGATCCTTTACACAACATGAGAATCGAATGTTCTAAAATTTACAAAGAATTACAATAACGGGGGATAAAGAAAGCGATTGCTCGAAATTTTCGTGAACTTGGTAAAAGGATAACAGAATATGTAAATAAGTTAACTGAAATTGTCTAAATAACGTTCAAAGTATTGACTAAGCACAATAAATCACTACGAACATAAATCGAACACGCCCCCCGAAAAGTTTACTGTATGACTGACTGACTGTTTCGTTTGAATTTTCCCCATCGTCACAATACTGTGAAGTTTCGAAGAAGTATGAATATCGACAATTTAAAAAGATGAATCACAATCAAAGATTGGCTATTTATGATACATCTCTAAAAGTCATTTAATATTGACAGGAATGCTTTGATACATAAATTATAGCCTATAATGGACACGACAACTTTAATTATTTTAAAGAACCTGACTGGCAAGGCTATGCATTAAGTGTATAAATTGTATGTATATTTTATTATTAAAATATAGTTCTTAAATTTTTAAATTGATTTTGTCTGTCCTTATTTTTTTTATCAGTATCATTGATCCTGATTTTTAAATATACCACTTTTAAAGCACATGTCTATGTTATTATATTGTGGAATTTTTCAATTTGACATGCATGTAGAAATTTTAAATATAATAATTCATATAATTATGATACACAGTAATGTGTAAACAAAATCCTCATATAGTTGATACTTGAATTAATAGGGATTGTCGACAAATAAATTGTCCTTCAATTGCAAACTTGTTCTGCGATTGTTTCAACCCCCTTTCCCATCATGGATGGGTGAAGATCTATATGTTCATTGTAGTTAAATTTTATAATAGATAAAGTACAATCTTATCTACAAACATGCATGCTTTGCTATTCAACGGCTGTGATCAATGCAGCTTATTAGTATGATATAACTCATTTTTATTTGACAAGTTCGCAAATGAAGAACAAAATCTATTAATTCTCAGCCCCCAAATATGAACAACCCAGCGGACATGGATTCTGAGCATGTGCGAACTTTGACAAAAAAAATGGCGGATTTGTTGTATATAAATCATTAGGAGTGGAGCGGGGTTTTTTAATTTAAACCTGTTTGATAATAGCTATGTCATTTGCAGACTTCGCAATAATATAAACCCTATCTGGACCGTAGAACAGAAAAGTTTCGCATCGAAATCTTACCTATAAGTTGTTCCATTATTCAAGTTCACTTCATAGTACATCGGCGTATAATAAAGTATAGTAAAACTTAAGAAAATCGTTGAAAACGTACATTTTGCTCTGGCCGCATGTATCCCTCGAACCCTTCATGAAATTTGCAGACTTCGCGTCGTAAAATATATGTTGTCCCCTGCTTGTCTGCATAATTTCATAGTGATACGATTTTTTTACTTGTTCCAATTTACGGGACAAAATGTTGATATTTTACACATAAATACCCTGTCGATAGGCCGTAAAACATTGCAAGAAGAACGATGTTTCATGAATTGTCGTCCATGTTTGATATCAACAAGAAGCTTAGGAACCAGGCTTTCTTCCAGTGGAGGGATAGCGATGTATACAGATAATATTTGAGTAGCTTACCATGCGCATAACTTTATATCCCATCATAATAAATGAAAGGTATGTAAAAGGCCGACAATTCCTAATATATCTATTTTTCTGCTTTAGTTAAACAAAAAACTAAGAAAAATGTCTTTTTTTAGTTAAAACTTGCGTTTGTTAGGTATGAATAACTTTTCATAAGAAAAACCGCTGAAATATTTTGCGGGCGCATGTCCTGAATTTCTGGCCATGATTACGCTCTATGTTAGTGCTGACATTCATGCTAAATGGTGGGTTGAACCAAATGATATTACGTTGCCTATTTCCGCGTGCTTGCTGTGGTGCATGTTGAGTGTAGTTAAGATCATGATTAAAGTTGCTATGGTCGAGTGCGTTTTGGTCTGCAGGTGCAGATTCCATAAAGGTTTGCTCATCTGATGAAAGCATTGCGATGCGCTTGTTAACATGGCCAGAAATCACGGACATTTTCATTTCTCAGGTTTCACGTTACCACAAGCACCCATGCAACAATGGCTGCGCAATGCCCTATGTTTATTATCAGGCGAGCAGAGTATTTTCAATATAGCATGCTATATATAAATCTTTGAATATTTGTTGAAATTGGTTCCAGAAGTAGCGGTCGGATAGTAACACATTAAGAAAAAAAGTTCTCATTTCTTTGCTCACTCGCTCTGCTTTTTGCGATTGAATATTACAACATTTTACCTCACTTTACATAGGAATCTATAAAGGTTTCTCGCTCAAAAAGCTATATCTCGTAATATATTCAATTATCGAAATTTGTTGAAATCGTTTTATTTTGACGAATAGTATAGCCTTGCCTTCCGCAGTTTATTATTTTGTTACGCCCGATAAAAGCTCTGCTTTTTTGTTTTGAAATTCGCAAGCCTATGCAATATGCATATTATAATATTACTTCGCGGTCGAAAAGTGATATTCCATTCGCTTGCCAAACTCGAAATATTGATTGCCTTGCTACTTGTTTGGTACCAAAATACTCGTCGAAAGATTCTCTTTTCGATCCCGTCGTCATTGCTTAGCTACACCCTGAGCCTGGTAAACTAAAGGCCACAACTTGAGTGCATACTTCACGCTTTGCTTTATAAACAACACCCACGCCAATATTTGAAATTCCGGATGCTTTGATAGGTCGTAAAAGGATAATTAGGAATTCTTGTGGATAAACGGAAAAGCCGCTGACCAACTGGTACGCTTGCACAATGTCCGTCATTTCTGGCCATGCTGATGTAGGAAGCTGCCTTATAATGCTAGGTGGATGATTAGAGTACCTATTTATGTACAGCGGATCGTCATTGGGCTTCCTATAGGGCCTATATTTTCCGTTGTTAAGATTGAAAGTTACATCTAAAAAGTTCCACTATGCGTAAATTTGATTCGGC
>CACRXK020007362.1:0-23004 GCA_902702795.2 Paramuricea clavata
TAGCTCAGTTGGAAGAGCATTGGGCTAGTATTCCAAAGGTCGTAGGTTCGAATCCCACCGTGGCCGGGCATATTTTTCAAGCTCGCCCGGTGTGGATATGTACTCAGAGTAACATCGCAAACATATTATTCACCTGAGTACACAACACCAACACAGAAAATTCATATTACTAGAACACATTGGTATTGAAGGAACTAGATACTGTTCCGAAATATCACTTACTCGAACCCTCCTGACCGCGTAGCTCAGTTGGAAGAGCATTGGGCTAGTATTCCAAAGGTCGTAGGGTCGAATCCCACCGTGGCCGGGCATATTTTTCAAGCTCGCCCGGTGTGGATATGCACTCAGAGTAACATCGCAAACATACAGAAAGATATTGTCTGCCGCGGCTGGGTCTTGAACCCGCGACCTTCGAATTACTAGATCGACGCTCTACCAACTGAGCTGCACGGTCAGACGGATTTAAGACTGGAAATTATGAACTATATACTGAATGTCATAAACATACTCTTTTATATTAATTCAGCATCGAACCATACTAGTTCTGCCAGTGTTATGTTATGTTATGTTGTGTTATTGTTCACTCCGTAATATGATACATTTTCAACTTATCACATTACTATATATACTTATAATGTTGTGTTATTGTTCACTCGGTAATATGATAAGGAGAAATTCTCGAGTGAGATATTTCATAATTTCCAGACCGAGCGCAAGCAGAAAACGAACCCACGACCTTCGAATTATTAGATCGATATTTCGACAAGCAGAGTTTTCTGTTTGCGCACGGTCTGGAAATTATGAAATATCTCACTCGAGAATATTTTTTCCTTATCACTACGGAGTGAATTTGTCCTTCTCATATTACCGATGTGCAAATTTTAAGATCCAATCAACGATTTAGAAATATAAATGAAGTGCTGTAACCACAAACATAATTAGTAATTCAATGGCCTTTCAATTCCATATAACATCCCCAAGTTATTATCTTCGAGACAAAAATATTTTTATCAAAAAACCTGCTCAGAACTTAGCCTTAATCCGATACTAGATTATTATATAGTCTTGAAAATGTTAACCACGGGTATTATCTATCAAAAATACAATGTTGTGTAATACTATTACAATTAACAACGAGGCCATTTAGATTTGATTAATCAAAATAATTTGTTTACTAAATGAGGCTTGAGCCTTTTTTATATGATCACATCTACGATCTACATCTACATATCTATATATCCAAGATATTATGGAATGTGAATAATCCGGTGTCATCCTGAAAGGATGTGACAATAACATCACCCTGCCCCTAATCTCTGGACATAATTACCGAAATAACACTGTCACTGGAATTTCATGTGTACTATTTATAAATATAAATAAAATAAATTGAAGTTCTATACCCTGTCAATCGTTTTTATAAACAACGAAACCTAAATGATATATCAAGACGATATATTTCTTGGACTAGCTGGCTCCGAATTCATGAATTAGTGTCTATTGTGATGATCTCATAATAGTGATAATACCATCGGTATGGTCTTAGTTCCTTGTATGGTTTAGGCCATAAATATATCTGGCACCGATTTTGAATCGAAGCATATTCACTAATTGTTGTCCCTTTTTAATATAATATTATTTAATATTGTATTATGTATTTATTTACGAATGTTATTTACGAATGTGCCTTTTGGTGGATACTGACAGATAAAATTGGCGAACTCTTCACAGTATTCATTAACATTGTCTGCTCAGCATATAATATATCTATAGTCGTTTTCTCTTCTTCATCATCACAAGACATGCTAAACCGGTTTTGTGAAAGCCACGTTGACTCTACTGGCTCGATTCCTCGAAGAGTCCATGGCTCCATGCAACTTCAGCAAGACTGAGATTGCCTGGCCTGGGCCTGCATAGCCTGTGCACATCCTGTATTACCCTGTACTACAGTAGGTAGTACAGGGTAATACAGGATGTGCACAGGCTAGGGCCTGCACGTCACATCCGTTAGCGTTCTTGCATAAATTGAACTGCGATGTTTCGAATTTAATAATGCGTGGCTCAGTACAAGCAGATATTGTTTATTTACGAGAATGGGAAAGGTTTTAAAGCTCAATATACTGGATATAAAATATTACAGCTGTACATGATGAAACATCTGCATGATAGTAATTATCTGCGCTGGCACTCCTGCAGGCGAAGAATTGATTCGCAAAGGCCAAAGCCGCTGAATAACATGCAGAATGTCAATATTGCGCAAATTAAATCAGTTCTGTATAAACTATTCCCTATATATCATGGAATAGGCTATGAACTCGGATTGTGGTAGCTCAGTCATTTTTCATTTTCGTAATTTCGTATGAAAACTATCAAAATATGGTACAGTTACAGAAGGATTTTTGGTTCAGAGACTGAACCATGCAGAGACATTAAACCACCATGCAGCCAATTGCATGAGGTCCGTATTCAGTTAAATACAGTTGTATGTTTCTGCAAGGTTGATATTGTAACCTAGCCATCACTGTAAATTGAGATGGTGTTTTCGACTATGTTTATATCTCAGTTCAATTATCACCCTATCAGTGAGATTTCAGATAAGGCACTATCGCATATCATTCATCCCCTACCCGCATGCCTTCTTAGAAACTTTCACCAACCATATTTTTACCGATTTCTCTCCGATTTACCATTTCCTTCCTTCCTTCCTTTCCCTTTACGATTTTTCAAACCTCAAGTAGGAACATTAAATCAATTGTACCAGGGATGATCAATGAGAATTTAAAACAGAAAATTGTATATCCATGCATAATTGGCCGCCCACCGGCACGAACTAATTTCGAGAAAACCCCTGATGAGAAACTAATCCAATATGCAACAAATTGTGGCCTAAAGCCGCTTCGTGGTCTCGTGGTAGCTTTAATGAATTTTATATCCAATTCATTTAGCATTTTTTTGAAACATTTTCTTTTTGATCTTGTGGAACAGTGGAAGATAGCCATAATTTCAAAATATAGTTAAAAATGACGCTAAGTAGACAGACTCTACTAAAAGGGAAAACAGATGTGACGTGTGCGGGGGTGTTCAGTGTTCAGTGTTCAGTTAGGTCGTGATTGACAGAAAGAAACTGGCCGCATGCAAGTCACTTGATCGACAGTGACCGAGGATCTTTCCTTTTGTAAAGTTTTAATAGATCTTATTAATAATTCGCAATCAGGGCTCTGTATAAACGCGTATAGGACTAGTAAGATGAAAGTTGACTAAAAACTATCAACGCGTTAATTTCCCAAAAAATAATGATCTGTAAGACTAAGCATGAAAGTCGAATTCCATGCGAATCAATAACATTTGTGACTTCTTTCATATATTAAAGTCAAAATATGAATATTCCATGTGATTGTCTTGATCAGTTTTCACAGAATATAAGCTATATATATTGACGTTAAAACCTCAATAAAATACTGTTTTCTCCTCTAGTTCCTCTGGATAAACACCATCGCCACGTTCTCATATCAGTCACATCTTCCACACAGACTGAAACTGGAGTGGTAAAGAGCGGTCGTTTTCATAGCAGTCTGCATGGTCTCTAGCTTCTTCGGGGACAAAATTTTAAAATATATATAAAAGTTGTGATAAATTGAAATAAATAACAAGAGAAAGGCGTCCTGAACCTGGCAGTGATTCTCTTTTCAGCAAGTAGGCCAGCTTTCATTTGTTTTCCCGCGTTTGTTCCCGTTTAATTCGTAGGATACGCGGCCCCTATATTGCGAATTATCAGATAAGATCGATCTATTGTGTAAATTCTAAAGTGCACGTCTTTCTCAAATGTAACCCATGCAGTATTAGTTTTATTTCTTGGAAATTCTCAACCTCGTTCCCAGGGTCTCTCCTTCCAAAGATCCTGGGTACGAGGTTGGGAAATTCTATGAACTATATACGATGGATCAGTACGCGTGTTGATTCGCTGCGATCTTAATTTTTTCCCGGCGGACTTAATTTATACCAAATTTACCCGACTGTTCACCAACCTCGGTCCCACCGTTGTTCTACCTTACCGTATTTCTACTGCAATTTGGTCTGGGCTAAGTTCACATGGATAAATGGATACTAAGTTTAGTGACTGATAAATGTTCATGAACTAAACTCCACTGAACCGGTATTGTCAGGATCATTGCTAATGGCCGATATGCATGTTGGTTATCTGAGCTACCCACAACCACTTTTTTCTAGTTATTGCATACTTCTTTTTTTGAATGGAATAATCATTACAATATAGGCAGGTATTCTCATGTTTAAATAGCATTTGTAAATTCTGAACGCTGATTGGCTAATAGCCGTGTTGACATAACTCAATGTCAATACGGAAAATTTCTTTCTTTATATTTCTTTGTGCTATATTATAAAAAATATAAAACATTTTTCCGTATTGATATACATATTTATATCAACACTGGTGGAACTGATTGGGAATACTCGAAATTATGTGAAAACACTCCGCCCCTTAGCTCCGAGCGTCGTGTTTCCGGACAAAATTTCTCGTTTTCCCAATTTCCACTCGTATATCAACACGGAAAGTGTTTTATATTTGTTAAATATAAACCACAACGGTCTGTGCAAGCGTAAGTATAGAGGCAACAACTGACCCGAGAAAGCCGCTGCGAGTTGAAAGGGATTCAACTTACCTGAAGTTTTGCCGCATTTTTCAGGTAGTCGAATCCCTCTCAATCCGCAACTTTCTTAAATAAACTAATTTTTCAAAATTACTTTTCCCTCAATAGCGATATCCTTATAAAACCATGCCGGGGCAGGGCCGCCTGCATTGGGATTCATATCATCCAAGCAAGGACAAATATCAGAAAATTTTCATTTCGTCACTCTGTCTCTTCTGGCAGAGTCTCTGGTTTATACATTTGTGGAATTCGGCTACCAACATATGTTACTAAGTATTATTTAACTAATAATATGCAATGAAGAAATTACTCGATTCTGATTGGCTAAGACGAGTGCAAGTTTATCGAAATACGGTGATGGCCGTGCCAAAAGAAAAACAGTGCCAAAAAATGAACTACAGTGCCAAAAACGAAATACGTGGCAAGTGCCAAAACAAAAGAAATTTCGATGTAATATTCTGACTTCTGGCATAACGCTGTTGCCATTCGAATGAGTACATTATTTATTATTAGCTGGTGCGCAGTCTCGTGACACCGTGCGCAGTATAAGTAAATTATTAAATTGTGTCAAATTTCGCATGTGTTTCATGTCTTGCAAGTTGCAAGTGACTATGAATTTGCTTCTGCATAATTTTTTCATGTATATTATTAATAAGTAACAGTATAGTTTCTGTCCAATTTGAAAAAACAACAACGAAAGCTTCAAATTGCAGGTCGTCCTTTCGACTCCTTGGGACGTGGTAAGTTTAGTAGTTTTCTAGACTATAAACTTGAACTTCCGCTCTCAGCATGAACACCTTGGTTTCAGCTCATGCCACCTCATTGCATACAATCTCATCTTTATAATTAAGCATTGACAGATATCTATAACTTAGGTCGGATGTGCTTGAGTGGTCACAAGTAATCTTCTATCAGCACAGAACTTCAGTGTGTTGTGTTAAATAGTATTACCGACAACAGATGCGACTGCGATTCAGTTTGGTTCGGTTGTTTTACCAGGGTTTCAGACACCAATGCAACGTTAGTGAAGTAAATGAACTAAATCAAATTTACTCGTTGCTGAAACTTTTAATTGATGAAACTACCCCATTGTGGTATAAAAACGGTTAGCCGGCTCATTTTAGGTATAGAATTCTTTTACTGACGAATACAATGCAACCACCTACGTACATTACACTATTTGCCGAAATTGAAAAATGAATGTTGCACGTCATTATATCCTACGGCTACGTCCTAAATTTTAGCTTTCAATATATTCAGATTAGTTACCGACATCGACATGATAAACTTTGTTTGTTTTAAAATATTTGTATAGATGAATTCCAATGTTACTATGAAAAGTTTAAAGTTCATTAATCGTCTGCCTGATTATAATATTTGATAATTCCAAATTTGTTTATTTTAACGCGTGTTTTTCAGTGGCTCAGACGAAAAAAGAAGTTCCCATGTTTTTTAAGTGAAGTTGTTCTTACGTTGGCTATGACCCTATGTCAAGAGCCAGTTATCAATAAATTAGTTCCGTACGAATACATACTCCTTACTCCTTAGTCTTCATCTCTCCTCGAATCATAGTTCGAATCCACTTCTGTCAACTGTGAATAGTTTTCAATCATGGTTTGACATCATCTTCAAGACAAATGGTATTTTACATCATACAAAGGAAACCGGCAGCACATGTATTATATAACTGCAGTATTATTTTGTGTTTAGCAGTGCACGTGAACGATCGTGGGACCATTGCAACCAAGGAATCACACTGACTTCTAATGCAGACATTTGCATTTATATATCAGAGACTGAAATGATAGCTTAACTGATTAAAAAAGAATTCCCCTCCCTTGTCAAAACTTGCGCCGGTGCGGTCTGCGCACTTCTGGATAGCGCCTGCTACGTAGGCTAGCGAGCAAGTGTCATGCAGCGTTGGTTGTCGACGGGCGACAAGGACACGAGGAAGGTGGACTGGCCTTTACGGTCGGTTGTTACAGCCTTGCGATCGCATAGCTCGGAGACGCGTGCCTGGCTGGTGATTCGAACGATCGATCAGCGGCCTGTCGAGGGGGGAGGGGGTGCCGGGTACCTACCTCGTATATCAGTACCTATTGCATTCCCAGTTCAGCCCCCTTGGCTATGAGACCCCGGCTCTTGCCAGGCGGCAATGCATATACATTTGAGGGCCGGATATTGTTGATTTGAAATTTCATAATCCTGTTTTTCTACTTTAATTAAATTCCATTTCCTGATTAATTAAAAATGATTGAGTTTTTCACCATGACCAGTCCACTTGATCACTCATCTCTTAGGGCTTTAGCCGCCACCGAAACAAAGTAAAACTAAATCCATCAATTGCCATCGGCAAATACAGTAAAAAAGTTGATCAAGATGATTTTTTTGTAAAGATATCAATTATTTCTTTTTAGAATGAACCAAATATTTATTCTATGCCTTAATTTCTTGTCGTATTACAGATATTTTCTAGACTCGTGATCTTGAAATTCTGCTTTGGCAAACTAGAACAAGATTGCTAAAAGTAAAACGCTAAGTCAAGACTCAGCGCCTTAGCAATCCTCAGTGTTTGCCAAAGCAGAATTTCTCATATTTCATCCAGAGTTAAAAACTACGTTAAAATCACTGATTGTTAGTTTAGTAAAGCCTTTTCGGCTATATTAACACTAAATTTGATGTGTATATTAAAATGTTGTAGCATTTCAAACAATATAATCTGTCATATGATCAGGTGACAATTTATAATATGAGTACGAAACACTCTTTATTTTCACTCGAACATGTATATTGACGCGCAAGTACAATAGCATGGAAATTAACAAATGACTGACTACGGGTTGTTATATTAATTTTTTCACACACTGGCACTGCAAAGTCATAACATCCGATTTTATGTTGGATCAGCATTTTGTAATTTTCCTTCAACACAATGCTGGCAATGGTTAGGGATTAGGAAGTGAGAATAATTAAGTCAAATAATTGACAAATTTTTAATGACTTAAATGTCACGAGACTGCATGGTAATTCCATTGTGTAGGTTGAGTTCAAAGTCCAATTCGGCAATATTGTGTATATTCCGTATTAAAACGAAAGTAAACTAAATCTTTAGTTTAACAGGGTTCGTAGTCTCCAAGGCCAAAAAAATGCAAAGACTTTCAAAGATTTTTGTTGCCTATTTTCAAAGACTTTTCAAAGACCTTTGAGGTCTTTGAGAGCAATCAGCTGTCGAAAAATTGCAAGTCGGAAAGCAACATTTTTACCCAATACTGATTAGTCCCGTCAATTCACATCCTAAAATGCGCCTTTTCGTCGAGTTTGCGAAAATCTTGCTTCAATCAATCTATTTTATTAGCTAGGAAATCGTATAATCAAATACTCACTAAAGAATTTAAAGACTTTTAAAGACTTTCTTCGCTTTTTCACACAATTCAAAGACTTTTCAAAGACCTTAAAGACCTGCATTCAAATTTAAAGACTTTCAAGGATTTCAGAGACCGCTACGAACCCTATTTAAGCAACTAATTATTGAGACAAATGTTCAGAAATTGAGAAAGACAAACTTATTATAAGCTTTATAAGGTATACAGTATTTTTGCAAGGCCATGCAAGATTGCAAGAAGACTGAAACCGAAAAGATCATCATTATGGCGATTGTGCTTTATGGTATTGACAGACAGCAATGGTAGCTCCTTGACCTTAAGTTAGTAGAACCTAGTTTTGTGGGTTTTTTTAGTTCATATATTTGTTTTCGACTTGTTTTCTTTATATTTTTGTGTGAGTTGGTTTGTAATATTCGCATGGCGCTGTATCGGTTCCTACGGCAACGCATGTTAGCCAATAGGCAATTCCAGGATTTCCAGCTTTTAGTTTATGCGTCCATCACCCCCTGCGCGCATAAATTAAAAGCTGGAATTGCCTATTTGTCACGCATGGCCATTTGTCTTGTCATGGCCATATTGACGTCATACAATTACAATGCTTATTATTAATGAAATATAAAAATATGTTGTTTATTTTTTAATTTTTTGTTTGTTTTTTCTTTGTTATTTGAATTCGTCGCTATATAACAAAACACTTATTGTCTGTTCCCTCCTGCAGGAAATAATTTGTTTTCCATCGAGTCTTATAATGTTTCCCTCGACTTCGTCTCAAGAAACATTGAAACTCTCGTGAAAACAAAACTAACCGCAAATTCTCTCGGGATCGAACAGACATTATAGGTCATCCGGCTTCTTGATTCGTCATCCCGCAAGTATGATTTCATGTGATATTATATCTTAAAATAGTAGGTATATGGATTTAAATATAACACGAATAGAATTAGCAAATTGAGTGGTGTTTTAGACTTTAGCACACAAAATTTTGGTTTTCCGGCTCAAGACTTGCATTGGTTAAGAAAAAAATGACAATAGCGTAACTTGTCACGTGACTAATATGAAAGATTTCATGCTTACTCTTCAATTGCAATCTTTCACACTGAAAACCCAAAGATAAATGTAAGCGTACGGTTTCGTATATAGTAGTTAAGGAAAGCGTAAACTCGAGCCGCAGGCGAGTGTATTTTAATTTTACGCTTCTCGAAAGTCGAAAGTGCATGGATCACGCTATTCTGCTTGGAAAACCATTTGGTAATTGTTTTACTGTAAAACTGATAACTACAGTGAAACAATGACATTTTGAGAATCCCGCGAAAATCCCGCAAAGGCATTTTAATTCCTCGTGCAGGATAGCCTGATCCTGCATGGCTATTGACCAATCAAATTGCGTGTTTCGCTGTAGTTATTATATAAAAGTTCTTACTCTACTGTTTTAAGCGGTTTGAGATCACGTATGTGACCTCTTAGGGGCTGATTACATGGAGCATTTTCAACCCCGGGATTGAACTCAGCCCTGCTTACCGGGTTGAAATTTCAGCTCTGTCTGTAATACAAAACTCTATCAAAATCAAATACGCGATTACATGACAAAATTTTCAATCCAGGGCTGAGTTCAACCCCGGGGTTGAAATTTCAATCCTGCTACAAACCCGGGGTTGAACTCAGCCTTGGGTTGAAAATTATGTCATGTAATCGTTTCAACCCAGGGCTGAAATTATCACGAGTTATTCGAGCATACGTGGTAGTGACTATTTATTACAAGAAAACAAAAATAAAGGCTTTTTTACTTCCGAGAATCGATGCCGAGAACGTATAGTATAGCGTTTCAACCCCGGGGTTGAAATCGTCCATGTAATCGAAAAAAAATTCAACCCGGTTAACAGGGCTGAGTTCAACCCCGGGGTAGAAAGTTCTCCATGTAATCGGCCCCTAAGTGCAAGTTGCCTATTCGGAACTCTTCTCGTCTAAATTTAACCACCATGCACATTGGGACTGTAATGAAAAGGTTCAATTGCCCTGCCATAATTAGTAGTTCAACTATGCCGGCAGAAATTTGTATCAGTGTACCTGCAAATCGAACCTACCGTCTGTCATTAATTTTGCCGTCTGTCTCCCCAGGTAAGAAAATTAATAAGTGGACCTTAGCCGGAACTTGGTTCCATTCTCTTCATTTTCAAACGTATTTCAAAAGTTTAGCTTCGTTAGATTTTTTTATGTTTTTAAAATATTTGATATGATTTCGTCATCTCTCTTTTTAAAGAGTGTTAATGCCAATGTATAGTGCTTACTGCTTAGTGCCACTTTGTGTTCCTTGTAGAACAAGTTGTATACCATGCATTTTGTGAACGTTTGGTTTTCAGTCCTGTTGTTGCAAGTCAGTTGTTTCAGACTTTGTTTCATATAGTTGTGGGCATATTTCCTGTTACACCGGGCGTACACTGAGTAAGCTAGGTGAAGTCATGGTCTCTTAAAAAAACCCCAATAATTAATGATTATAAACATAATCAAGCTATAATCAAGCCAGGGGCGAAACTAGCCCCTTTTAATTAGGGGGGTGTCTGGCAGAATTGCCCTGCCAAAACCAGTGATGCCCTGCCAAAAAGTACCAAAAAAATTTTTCCGGAAAAATTATTCGGTCTGTGTACCATTTTAGGGGTCAAAAAAATTTTCCGGACAACCTATATTTTTCGGAACATAACACAAATTTTCGAAAAATCACACAATTTGCGAAAAAATTCACTTAATTTTAGATAAAATTGACTGAATTTGTCCCATTTTTTTTTTTCAAACCAAAATTGCCCGACTGTTGATCGAATATTGCCCCCGCCCGGTACGCCTATGTGCTATCATTTATTTATAAGAGACCTTTGATTGCCCTCAAGTTTCGCCCCTGAATCAAGCTCGATTATTACCAATGCCGGGTCTCGAAAAATCACGGTCATAACGCGGCACCTTCTAGTTGAATGTTTCATAAGTGCTTTGCCTTTGATATAATTAGTTTCGTTGTAACTATAATTACACTGTAAAACTAAAGAAGAACACAAGAAAAATTGTCTCCAATACTCTGTAGGCGGCACGCATCACTCATCAGTAAGAGAGAAAAAGTCGATATTATAGCTATTAATATCATTTTCATAATTAAATCCGCTGTTACTTTAATTTCAGTTCATTGTTAGCACATTAAAATTGCGAGTTGATTTCAAACCCGTTAAAACTTTTTTGTGACTGCATGAACGTGCAGGGTACTGGGTGTGAATATTGTATTTTTTTATAAAATTACCTTTCAATTGTTATTTTTTCAAGATTAACGTTTAGTTTAAACGCTAGCTATATAGTAAACAGCAATTATGTGATTGGTCTCATGCATGGTCATTACTTTTCCCGACCACCTGATTCTTCGGGTGAGATGCCAGCGGAGGAGGCTACATGGTCATGTAACTGCCAAAATAAAATCAAACCTGTTCCAAAAGACGGATCAATAATTACGGCGACATTCGCTGTGCATTCAACGATCATAAAGCACAACTGATTTCTGCTTCAGTAACCCCCTCCAAACTTCCTACAGTGGAATTAACTTTCGCATTTATTTGCCAATGAGAATATATTTAGGCGAAAACATGTAATGAAAACTGTCTCACGTTATTATATATACAACTGCTTGTATGAACTATTTATTATTTCTTAACCTGGCTATAATACTTGTTCTAGTAGCTTTACATACAGCTAGTTATTAGTGGAAACCACAATGCACCCAACCATGCTAATGGGTGTCTGCCACATTATTGCTAACCATTGGATAGGTTACGAGGCTGCCATGACTAAAACAATTTTTATTTACAGTAGTTCGTCTCTGAACCATTGTTTAGAGTCTTTTGGTTAGTAATAAGTTTAGTTTTGTTTTTAACTAAACGTTAATTCGTTATTCGTTATAATAGTTTTGATTAATTAAATAACCTAGTAAACATTATGCTAATCAGTATTTAATATATAGTATTCAATTTATGACAAGCAAATTTGCACAGCTAGTACCAAGTCTACCAATGCGTGGTGAATTTGACAACTATTTTACTACATTACTGAAATTGATAAGTATAAATTTTTGAAATCTCGGGATTCGAAATCTATCATTCTCCACAGGCAGTTGAACAGCAATTTATATTTAATGAAAAACATGGCCAGATCAATATCTATGGGACCATTCACAAAGGATGTCCGGGCGAACTGATGGATTTTCAGACCTCCCCTCCACCCCCCTTGTCCGCCGGCATGGTCCGAATTAGAGAACCCCCCCCTCCTTCCCCCTCGCGCAACCTTGATATGTCAAGAGTAAAAAACTTTTAGCACTTTTTTGTAACTAAGTGTGAATACAAAAAGAGTAGCCGGTATAAATGCAGAAAGCTATAATTTCACGATACTGTTGAATTCGTCATTGAAGGAAAGAATCAGTAGATAATATTATGAAGTGTTCAAAATACCAATTTCACAATGGGAAGGAGAATTCAAAATAGAGGCGAAAAGAAATTTTTTTTTGAATTTTTTTAAAATTCGGACATCCAGATTGGCTAACCTCGCCCCCCTATGTCCAAGTTTGTCCTGATTTTCCAAACCCCCCTCCACCCCTCCCCTCCCGTCGTCTTGGACATCCTTTGTGAACTGATGGCCCCTATCCATACAGTCTTTAAGGAAATTGTGGCGGGATAAACGTTTACACTCTTTGCGCCATTGAAATACTCTATACTCAGAAACTTTAACAAAATGTATTTCTGAATGTTTTCATCTTAATTAAACCGTAGTACCTAGTACTGACATATAACGAATCTAGAATGGCCTATCCCTACCACACACCGAGCCATACTTGGGTTGTCGATGTACGCGTGGAAGAACAGCTATGGGTTGGGTTTATACATTGGTAATATCTAAAACTATTTCTGCTTCACCGTCACACATTTCGATATCTGGTACATTGAAGTCAGAATCTTGCCCAGTACGCTGAGGATCAAAATACAATGGACGAATTCCATCGTTAACCATGAAAACCTGACAATTTGTACAATTATGTTCATGTACCTTAAGTTGATTAACGTAAACGCATCTTTCGCTCGCATTAGTGAAAAGAGGTGCTTAGTCAACGTGAGCTCTATCTAATGTAATCTCGATGTTTTAATCCTTTGTCGTAATTGCAAGTGATTCTCCAATTTGCGTTTGAATATTGGTTAATATACTTCATTCGCGACTGTTGAACAGACGGTATTTAACCCAAGAAGGATGATTCTCATTCACGGGATGGTTAGTGATAAATGGCTTAGCAAATTGATCTTTATTTTCGAGACTGAATACGATTGGCTTAGGGTCCAAACTGCACCATGATCTTTCCAGAAATCGCAGAATACTTGATAAGGTTTGGTTGCGAGTGTTAAATTCCTCAGCGCAGCGGGAAAAGACTATACATACGATATTTAAGAGTGGAAGCCCAGCCATCAACATTGTCAAAAATAGATAAAACTGAATGGTTTATGCTGGCTCCTGAGATTGTTCCATGCATGAAATTGAAAGGAACAGGAATATAGCCAGATGATTCAATATAACTTTGATAGTAAGAGTTGATAATAATTATTAATAATCATTACATTGGACACTGGTTATTAATTAAACAGACAACCAGTTTTAGTGCAGGTTGTATACATGTAGATAAAATTAAGTTTTCTCTCTACCTTTTAGATTAGTAGTTCAAAATCACCCTTTATTTAAAATTTGAGTACTGAATGACAAAAAAAATATTCTATTCTAAGCAGTATAGTTGTACGCTTTGTCATCAATCTGACCTTAATTTTAATTCGTATTCGTACCAGTAAAAATGGACCACGCATCGAAGGCACTTATTATTTTCAATGAATGCGGTAGTATGACCGAATATTAGTCGAAACGTCGATATAAAGTTGAAAATCGGATCGGAATTTCCATTGTACTAGCTTTTACATTAATTAAAATGCTTAGTATAGTGGTTACCGAAAATTATTTTTCCATCTTTTTCTTCTCTACTTGCGAAATATTGGACAAGATTCAAGAAAGAATTGACCATTTGCGTAATAGACTAAATTTTAATCTAAACAAGTCTAGACAAAAATTTCATCATAGCTTGAAAGAGCATCACAAAATTAGTAATATTCCAAAGTTTCGTTGCGAAATGTTGTAAAATGCGGATAATATAGCCTTGCGAAGTTTGCAATTTTCAGTCATTTTAGATTACAAACGGGAAATTGACAGCCCCAAAGGGTATTGGCTGTCAGTTTCCCGTTTGTAATCTGAAATGACTGAAAATTGCAAACTTCGCAAGACTATATTATCCGCATTTTACAACATTTCGCAACGAAACTTTGGAATATTACTAATTTAATTTTGTGATGCTCTTTCAAGCTGTGATGAAATTTTTGTCTAGATCAAAATTTAGTCTATTACGCAAGTGGTCAATTTATAGTCTTTATATCGTTGTTTAAATTTTAAGACTTTTAAATTTTGTGTCCGAATTACTGGACTCACATTGACCTAATGCGGGCGCGAAAGCGTACAATTAAAATTTTATTTACTGCACAACTATGCAATTTAGAAAACATCAAACATCTATATAACCAATCAAAATCGAGTATAATTGAGTAAAATGATATTATATGAAATTTAAAGACAGAATTAATCTCGAAAATGAATGAACGTACTGTTAACTCATCAACAGTAATGTGAGCTTGGCAACACGTGAAAGGGCCGAGACGGAATCAGGTTAGTTATAGCAATATAGGCATAGCATACATCCATATATCTTATATACACTAGATAGCGCATCTCTAATCTCTTTTAGTAAAATTGAAGCCAAGAATATTCCAGCGGTTACCCCCATTTGAATAGATGGCGGCCATGTTGGTCGTTCCCACCTGCTAATAAACGCTTAAAAACAACAATAACTTTCATCATTTGAATAGTTTAAAAACGTATTTGGAATAGGGTTAACTTAATGTTTAAGTTCCCTGTTTAAGAAATAGAAAACATACGAATCTTCTCATTTCATGGGAACGACCTGAGACTGCAATCACAGCTTCAATTTTTGAATTGCAGAATAATTAGATGCACTATCTAGTGTATATAAGATATCTATGCATACATCGTACTTTTGTCGCTGACGCTGTTAATTAATTAAGCTGCGGTCAAACGAGGATGACTGAGTTGATGAGTGTTGGCAGTCACTCACGAATTGTTACACGGGACATTTCCAGCTCTAGATTAACAAAATAATGGTTATAGATGAGTATAAGAGTGTTCCAGGCTTGATAGTGTTGCGAAAGTAGAAGCTCGAGCAGAACGGCTAACCAAATGCGCGCGGGACTATATACTACTATACCAACTCTCTTGCACGTTTGCCGGTTCGGCCTTTATAGTGCGTGCCACCAGGGGCCGGTATCACAGCGGATTTGGACTCCCCGCGGATATGGACCCCCGATTTGGACCCCTACGGTACACATCCGCTAGCTGATATGTACCCCCTTCCGCGGAATTGGACCCCCTAAAATTCACAAAAAGAACTGAGAAATTTTCGATTTAAGAAGTAATTATACGAGTAGTTGTCGACTATCTATGATGAAATTATAGATAATATATGTATTCTCGAGATCAAAATAACCAGCTTTGCGTAAAAGTCTAACGATATTAATAAAGTAATCCCAAAATGAGAGCATTTGCGAAAGGTTTGCACAACATTTATTAGCTAATAACAATATAATAACAAATTTATTAAACATGCGATGTAACGGTATGTATGATAACTATTGGCATGACTCAACTAACTTGGAATTTGCTTTAATGACGAAAACAATTTATTGAGATGCTAATTTTATAAAAGTTTAGGGTTGAATGGAATGCATCACTTTGTCATGGGTATGTTAAGGCAAAAATAATTTGAAATGTATTTTCATTTTCCGTTTTTATTTCATTAGTTAAGCGTCAGAGCGGATAGCAATTCCAAGGAGTAAAATACTTGCGAAGGCTTCATGCACTTCTCGCACATTCCAAGATCATAGAAATAAGCCCATGTAGCAGAAAAATTATAAATCATAAACTTTGACGGAATTCTTTAATCTAAACATCTATATGATTTGATGGAATTTTCTAATCTAAGAATCTTCGTACGGTTTTTAAAATAAATCAGATGAGATTTATGACGATTTAAAACTCTTTCAGTACAATATTCAAAATACGATACGTTGCAATGAGAAAATACGCGAGGGGTCCAAATTCGCGATGGGAGTCCAAATCCGCTAGCGAATAAAGACCCCCATAGGTCCATATTCCCTAGCGGATATGGACTCCCCGGTCCATATTCGCTAGCGGATTTGGACCGGGGGGTCCATTTTGAGGAGGGTCCAAATCTGCTGGGACACCGGTTGTTCAAAGGTGAGTTAGCGCTAACCCTGGGTTAAAATTAAACCTGCTGTTTTAGTTTGTGTATATTTCTACACGTCTGTTTATTTCAAAACTTCAGAGAAGTGAACTCCTATCGATCCAGACAATTAGATCTCTGAAGAAATATTTCCAAATTTGTAGACAAGCTGTCAGGAAGTTTGCTTTGAATTTTAGGTTAACCCAGGGTTAAGCTAACCCAGCTTTGAACAACTGGCCCCAGCCGTGTAAATCTTCCAATGAATTGTAAAATGGTAAAATGAGTATATCAGGTGTGAATCACATGTTTCAACATACAATTATGTTTTTGTAAATTTATCTAATGATGTCATTGAATGTGTGTGACTGAGTTAACCAAGGCTAACAATCGGTAACAATCAGTTATATAGCTTGAGACAGAAACCAGAGAAACGACAACTAATTATGCAGTAAAGCTCCAAAATTTGTAATAACCGCTGAGTTAGAGTAATAGAGTATGAAATACAGTACAAGGCCAATGATATTATTTTATGGAAACTCAGAAAATGTTCATTTTTGTTATAATAATTCTACGCATCAACCTGACAAGTCAGGCTCTTTACCCCACACGCTATGTAGTCATTTTGAGGATGACTATTGACAAGTCTAGACGTAGAATTATTATGTCAGTGAAGCTCCCGTTGTACAGAAATAATTTTGCTGCAACTGAAATGACATTATCCGTAATCATACCTAATGACGTAACATGACCTATGGCCTGAGATATAACTAGTTTACATAATATCGCTTAGCAACAAACAGAAAGAGATATAGATGAAACTACCTGAAAATTACAAGGATGGCATCCCTATATCAACTGAAGTTTGTTATTATTGGGGCTGCTTACACTGGCACACCGTTCACGAACGAATGAAGACAGACTCGCGTAATAATATCATTAATATGTTATCTCGTAAGTAGGCTATGTGTGTGGCACTATAATCACGAGCTTGGACACAACAGTCATAAATTAAGTCCTGGTGTGTAAAGATGATGAAATATGTAGGTGTAAATCACATGCTTGTGTTTGATCGGATGATCGATATATTTGATCTATGATGTCATGCATACATTGCAGTATATATATATGAACGGGGAAACACAGCTGCTTACAATACTATAGCAACAGATAGCAGAGAATAGAGAAGACAAAATCACGTTTAAATATGTTTTCTATAAATCTCGCTGTATTTTTCTCGCTGTTGGTGTGTGCCGCTAGCCGTCCGAGTGAAGCACCCGGCTTGGGATATTTGTTCGTAAACGGCTCGCAGACACCATTTTGCTACGACCTTTATCAAAACGACATATGCCCACCAAATTTGGTGAACTATAAAATCTTGGGTTACAACAGAAGTACAGAACAAGTTGCCAAAATGGAGCTGCAGGGTGTGAAGTTCAGCCTTCAAGGCCTGGAATTCTTTCAAGTCAGCCAAGCTTGTCGAGATAGTATCCGCGAATATTCTTGCTCGAATATGTTCGCCGTTTGTACACCAGACAGCAAACATGGCATAAACTTGAAATACAATTACGAGAAAACCAAAGCAGCTTGCGGGCGTGTTCAATCAATTTGTCCTAAAATCGTAACAGAAATGGTTGTATACAACTGTTCCCTGATACAGAAAGACGTAAGCGGGTATACCCATTGCGCAAATCTACCAGAGGTTCCTGGTGATGTGTGCCCAAAGTCAAGTTACACGGTAGGTTTTGTACTATACTCATTGTTTATATCCTGAGTTTATATCCTGAGTTTATATCCAGGAGCGGCAGCTAGCCCTACTAGAATTTTATTTTTTTATTATTTTATACATCATATTATAATATATATGTTGTATACAGTAAGAACGTTCTCGATTGGCTGAAGTGAGGGAGGGCTCAAAAACTCGGCGATTGAGCACAACAAAAAAGGCGGGAATTTATACAATGGCAACAAAAGGTGCGATAAATACTAGTTTAAACTCGGGGGTTGTAGAATTTTTATTAATAAACTTAAAGTCTTAAACCCCTGTCTTAATTAACCTCGACCTTTAAAACTGTTAATTTCATACGATGGATAATTGAAGACAGCTTTTCTTTATAGTCATGCTTTCAAATACACATTAATTAAATGACACACAAAACTAAATGCTGTCTTTTTATTCATTTACTTATTTCCTAATTTTAGTATTAAACAGTTAAATGTTGGAGTATGTTTACAGGCGCGTTGCGTCATACATGCTAAAGATCGCCCATTCGATTTTCGAGCGACCAATCAGAAACGTTTTAATATTTTGTTTCAGTTAGGAGAAATTGAAATTTTATCAGAAAGGAAAAATTTGTATTTATTATAAAAGCATATTTTTACCTGACCTTGCTGTTCAAAATGCTTCAAAGCGTTTAAGGAATTACGCTGCCAAGCTTTCAAAATAAAATGTGCATGCAACAGGTGCAGGTAAACGCAAACATTTTAAGGACATCTATAATAATCACAAACTGTAATATTATCCGACGATTCTGTGTTAAATTGCGCAATGGTATCAGGCAACTTCGTTTTCACAGACCTGCATTACGTCAAATGGAACTGAATTGTTTATTTGATCTGATTTGATTTGGTCATTTGGAACAAAGATTTTCGATATTTTTCACTCTTATTAATTTCCATTATTGTATAACTGAAACAATTAATGATGCCATTGTTTATAGTCAGGTATAGATTCGCAGATAGACATAGACAACGTAAAAAGATAGTGACGTATGAGTTATATGACCGTATGAGACATTTAATAGACTAATTAGTACTCATTCATAAAAGGGTTAATAGACAATTCCCATTATAGACTAGGATAAGAGATGGAAATTATTCACCACAGCTAGAAAAAGCATACTAAATGAGTAAAATGGCAAAGTTTGGTTGCGAAATGTTGTAAAATAGCTTAAAATGCGGAAAATATAGCCTTGCAAAGTTCGCAAATTTTGTATACTTTTGTATTTGCGTGCAGAAATTGCTACCACATTTGGGCCGAAATTTCCGCGCGCACGCAATACAAAAGTATACAAAATTTGCAAACTTCGCAAGGCTATTATATTTTCCGTCATTTACAACATTTCGCAACCAAACTTTGCAATTTAACTCATTTTAGTATGCTGTATGCTCTCAGTTCTAGGTGTGGTGATATATTTGCATCTCCTTACCGACAAAAACTAACAGTGGCGTGCTGGCAGGGGGGGGGGGCGGGGGGCCACGGCCCCCGAGGGGCATTTCACTCCAAAAAAGCGTACGGGATTTTCGGATTTTTAAAAATCCGCGGATTTTTTAGCGGATTTAGCGGATTTTTCCCGGATTTTTTAGCGGATTTTTGAAGAGAAAATTTGCTGGATTTTCGGGATTTGTTCGGATTTTCCGGATTTGTTCGGATTTTTGAAAATCTGTTGGATTTTCCGGATTTGTTTGGATTTTCCGGATTTGTTCGGATTTTTTCTGGATTTTTTTTTAATTATAGAGTTATAGAGCTAGGTAACGTTTTGAACAAATAATCTTAAAGGGGAAGTCAAGTCCGTTCTGCGCATCGGTTCTGCGCATAACAATAGAGGGCCCTCTGAGGTAAACATTGCCCAAATTTTGAATGTTTCGAATTTTTTTGAACACAAACTCTATTTCATATTCATGTAGAAGCATAACGAACCAAAATGGTGTTAGATATTCAGACAGTACATCATATTTTAAAAAATACAGCAGTTCAAAATGTAAACAAACCGTTTGTTTACATTACGGACTTGACTTCCCCTTTAAGTTGTACGACGTCAACGTTATGCCAGGACGTCAGGATCGAGCAGAGGACTGGGACTAGGATCGCAGCCTTCAGAAACTAACGAAGGCTGGGCATGCAGTCATTTTGTTTAAAATTCAAACAAGTTCATTATTCTTTCAAAAACAGTAAAAGACAGTGGTGAATAACTTTTGGTTTTGTAATTATATTTTACAACATAACGTTATTGTAACAAGAACACATATTTAGTAGTAATAGGCTAAAAAAACTTAGCATATACTCGAACGTATAAATGGAAATGTAGAGTGGTCCAATAATTACGAAATATAATGACAGCGAATCAGCGATCACGGTAAGCGTTTAGCTTTCGCTGTCCGCCATTTTGAACGTGGCAAAGAACCTTTACGAGTAAATTACACCAAGTACTTCATATATTTTTTGTGGATTTGCGGATTTTTTTGAGGATTTTGAAGGATTTCTGTGGATTTTTGAAGGATTTCTGTGGTTTTTAAAGGATTTTTCGGATTTTGATGGATTCAACGGATTTTGAGGATTTCATGGATTTTTTCTGGATTTTTTCCGGATTTTTTGACGAAGTGTACGGGATTTTTGGAGTGAATTGCCCCTCGACGGCCCCCCCAGCTGGCAATTCTTGGAGGGCGCAAAAATGAAAATGGGGCGCCGAATTTTGAAAGTGGGTGGGAAAAAACGCATTCTCGAAAAAGTATGGTTACTTCCGCCAAGAAAAGACATGTTTATAGGCTACAGTATAAAACAGACTAAGCGCATATAGAGGGGGTAGGGGTACCGATCCTGAAGCACGAAAAATAATATGCAGCGATCTTGAAGCATGAAAAATAAAAGAAGGAAGTCCTGAAGCACGTAAAATAAATTTATTACGAATCTGAAATGTAAAGTGAACATGAAATGTAAGCAACAATCATACTTAGAAGTCTTAAAAGTGAATATAAACAGTCTGTACTAGGCGGTGTGTTCACCTATTTGTTTACAATTGCGTCGATGTTCATGATTTATATAAACTGTGAAACCTCCGTTCCCCAATCAAAACATAGCTAAAATCCAGAAACAAAATTAATGGAATATATTGTCCAGAAACGAGAAATAACCGCCTTTAAATACAGCTGAAAACGGAGAACGGATATTGAATACACCGCAAGCACGATACACGGCATCCATGTCGGGATCGAAAAACGTTTAATAAAAAGATGACTGAACGAAGAACGAATAATTAAATTACCCCAATACGCAGCACGAAAATACCCCATTACCCCCCTCCATATAGGCGACATATATTAAATTACAGACTATTTTGCCTATAACCGTATTTGCTAGCTCACACGAAATCGTTCATATAGAAACATGATCAGTGATCACAGCTAGGCAATGTCTCATTACCGAAATATTGGTCAGGTTTCGATCGAAGCGATCACAGGAATTATGCCCTTTTTTGCTGGTATTATGCCCTTATATTATGCCCTAACAAGGGCAAATAATGTTAGCCAATCAGCGCGTTTGTTTACATTTTGCGTTCTTGACCAATCAGAATGCCTGAAATTCGAAACATGTAAACAAAAGGAGTGAGAAAATAGCACCTTGTTCTACGCCCTCGGTGACATTCGATATTAAACTTTTTTCGCCAAAACTGACAAATTCTGATAAAGCATGCTTTCTTCTTTAATTTCCTCGGGGGGATTTTTAAAATTCGATCTAGAACGCGAAATATTTATGTTTGAATAACAGTGTTTCGACGCGCGTAAAATAGCAAACTCTCACTTGCACTATCTTTACACACACATAAAAAATTGGTAGATTTGGCAGTTTAAACTTATTTTCCCCACACCACAGCTGACATGTTTTTAAATATTACCTATCTGATCTCATCGATCTCATTTCGCATCGGAAATGCGTCACAACGATCCAGGACTGACAGGTACAATATCGCATGACTCATTACTGTACATTAAAAGTACATATCCGGTTGGCAAAATGGCGATTGTCTGCAAGACCTTGCGAAGGGCTTAATATTTTTGCTAATAAACTGTTCACGAGGGTTTCGTTCTGTTCGTCTTCTGTTTGGTCGTCAATCGTCTTCGGCTGCTTCACTTTCTTGGTCGCTTTCGTCCTCTTCAAAGTAAGTCGCCGGGGCAATCAGCGTTAATATTTGCTGTCTTTCGAAGACCTTCCAAGAGCTTCAACATTTGCCAACGTTGTTGCTTCACAAACTGGGCAATCGCTGATGTTGGGCAGGATGCATTCGATGTGGAACGCAGGTCCACAACCACGGAAAACGTTCCAAGTGGATTAACCTTTTCTCAGGCAGGCAAATCGCAGGTAAGATTTATATTTTATATTTACAGATATTGATACATTTATATAGTCAGCGTCCTTGGTGATTGTTCCAAAATATGAGTGTGTGCCAAAGTTAAAATATTACTCATAATCTCCAGAACATGTTTGGACAATGTTTTGAATCACTGCAGTTTAGAATTAGCAGTCGTTTTAAAGACAACAGAACTGGCAGCCATGGCACCCCATAACTATTCAGTGTACAATACCTGAATACCAGACAATGTAAATTACCACCTCCCCCAACCCAGAAGTAGGCAGTTTTTATTTCCCAGCACTGCATAATCAAAATTGCTGGATTATATAAATGTCTGGCTTTGTCTCAGTGGCCCTGCTTTGCCCCATGAACCCCACACTTCCTAGATTCAAGCAAGCAGGGACTTATAT